>WYDI02027043.1:0-131934 GCA_009867235.2 Psittacus erithacus | reverse complement strand
CCAACCTGGCCTTGAACACTGCCAGGGATGGGGCAGCCACAGCTTCTCTGGGCACCCTGTGCCAGTGCCTCGGCACCAATCTACCCTGTCAGGTTAAAGGCATTCCTCCTTGTCCTGTCATTACATGTCCTTGTCAAAAGCCCCTCTCCAGCTTTCTTGTCAGCCTCTTTAGCTGCTTTAAGGTCTCCCTGGAGCCTTCTCCAGGCTGAACAACCCCAACTCTCTGTTATACTGTTATTTAGTGACCTGTGAGATCCAGCTTTACAAGAAATGACTATCACACATAGAGCAGAAAACAGAGAAAATGAGTAACAGAGGAGTCAAGAAATGAAATGTATTTAACCAGTAATGATTACACTTTGTGAGTGCTTTTCCTACAGCATGAAAGTGTAACACCTTCCCTTTTCATTCAGAGGAAGACTGCTGGATAGCCAAGACATCAGTTGCAGGGACAGCAATCATGCAGTGCCATCAACTGTTTGCTTCTGGTATGCACATCATCTGAGCCCTACTGATTTCAACAAAAATGACCGAAAAAAAACCCAGAATTGAGCAACTCTCAAGATTTTCTTTCTGAAACAAATTTTATCAATTTAAATACAATATTTTGCTACAAATCTCATGATCGCTTCTCTTGCACAAGAAGGCAGACACCTGAGAGCTGTTACCTTGCTGTTGAAATCAGCAGTTTAAGCAGCTCGACCACTTGTGCCATCTTCTGGAAACAACATATTTTAGCTGCTTGCGCAGGGAGCACAGAGCCAGCAGCCCTCTTTGCTTGCCACAGGCCATCTTTGACAATGAGGTTGTTCCGCTTCTTTTGACTGTTCTCGATGCTAAGTGAATTTAATGCTAGAGAAGCATTTCTGAAGATTGAAATTTCCTCTCTGGAGTGAAAACAGTTGCAAAAGACAGAAACAAACTGTCCCTGCGCGCCTCAGGGGCAGGCTAAGAGGTTTCTTTCAAAGGCAAAGTCTATTATATAGCCAGGCAAGAGCATGGTTCTCACAGTTCTGGCAATGAACTGCTCCTCTAACAAGGGGTCTCCATCTCAGCCATGGGCCACCTCCTTTATCAGAGCAGAATCCTGTGATTTCCTTCCTTGTGGTTTTACTCCTCCGATGCCTGCAGCTCACCATGAGCACACCAGCAAGCGTGCTGCAAGCACAGCTGCTCTGCCCTCCATAGAGCAACGACAGGGTTAACACTGACTAGCACAAACACCATTTGTACTTCTTCACCCTTCTTCACCTGAAATGTGCCTCTGGGAATATGCAGAGCATGATTTCTACTGGAGAAACTGTGTTGGACTTGTTTATTCATGGATTGAGCCTGTCCCTGAGATAAAGGCTGTGCTTTCACCAGGTTTTGGATCTCCTGTCTCGGATCCATTGAGCTGTGTCAAGCTGACGTGCACTTCCTCCTTTGGAAGGTGACACTGTGAAAGTCTGGCTGTAGTTGCAACATATTTCAGAGCTGAGTTTGGTGTCAGTTCCAGCCTTCCTCCTTCTGTGCCTGGAGAAACTGCAGGTCCATTGCTTATCTCATCCCCCAGACCTGGCACACAGAGCTAGGAGGACCCTGGGTTAAGAGCTCATGGAGGAAAGAACTGCTGAGTGGCAGCGTGCTCTGTGAAAGCAGAGGGTGGTATTTTCACCTCTGTCGCTACACAGTGCTGAATTGCTCTACCTGGATATTGAGATGGAAGATACACAGTCCGAAACTGTCAGCTAAGAAGGATTGCAAGCACTTCAGAGGTGATGATTAGAATCTGACCTGGACAAATTGGAGGAGCAGTATGAAGGGAGCTGGGTGCACCTCACTGGAAGCAAGAGGAGTGAGCTGTGACAGCAGAGGCAGGGCAGGGACCAGCTGGAGTAGGCAGCAAGCTGAGAAGGTTGGGGGAGGTACAGCAGGTGACTGACCGAAGGGGTGTTGACAGTACACTTATACAGACCAGGTGTTGTATGCGGATATACACGAAAGGGGTGTTGAATGCACGTAACTGTCACAAGCCAGCACTTCCAATGCCTCAGCAAGAACACTGGGAACGGCCCAGACAGAAACTGGGAAAACGAGGGCTATGGAGATCAGGGGGAAAAGCAAATTTCGCCTAGAAAAGAAAAAACAAGAGAGAGATGACAATAACTGATCTTGCTGAATCAGTGCCTGCAGCTTAAGATAACTCACGAGCGCCAAGTCATTTTCTTCCTGACTTTCCAAAGTAATTAACCTTTGAACCGAGACAAAGCAGGAAGCAAATGAAGTCCTTCCATCACTGAAAAGGAATCTGACAGTGACTCTGACGGGACTATGATTGTATCTGAAAGCGTAAGAGAAAATTGGGCTCCAGGATACTGTAATTGAACAGTGCCTGTCAGCCCCAATAATAAACGCTTGGACAAGTGGTGCTGCTATGAACTTGAGACTTGGGAGCAGGGAAAGTTGTGCGTTCAGTCCCTTCTTATCCAAAAGGATTACATGCATTATAAAATTGAACTCTTTTTCTTGGATTCCTTCTTGGAGACCAACCTAGACTTTTCCTCATCCCCAAAAAATGCTGTCGCCATTTCTCTGGTAAATTCTCTCTCATTTTATTACAGATGTATAAAACTTATCTAGCTGATAAGGATCTCGGGTTTTTTACAGTGAAAACGTGCAAGATGAATTGCAGGGAGGATACAGTACTAGAAATGCTTAAAGGCGACCTTGCAATTCAAAGCATTAATGAACTTACATGAGCACATGGCACCCATTGCCTGTGCTCTGTGATGTCTCTTACTGCAAGGTTCAGCCAGAGAACAGTACTGAGAAACGGCAATAAAACCAAACCCTCTGCCTTCCCGTGGCTCGGGCTGCCGCTGCACTTCCCAGCCGGGCCAGCTCTCCCCTGCCCTGGATTGAATTGGGCCTTGCTCAGAGGGGCACCAGGGACTGCCCCACGCGTGTGAACCCAGGCGGAGCAACACCCGGCGCTCGCAGCCCGCCGGGCGCCGAGGTGTGACAGCACGGGCAGGCCACGGGCCCGCCTCGCCCCGGCGGCTCTGCGGCCCCCCCACGCTGAGGAGCGGAGCCCCGCTGCCTGCCTGGGGCCTCTCCCCCGCGGGGCGCCGGCGGGGCCGGGCCGGGGCAGCCGAGAGGCCGCAGGGGGCTGAGCCCCTCCTGTCGCTATGGCAACCGAGCGCCGACTGGCGCCCGCCGCCCGCCGGCCCAATGGGGAGGCGGGAGGGGCGGCGGCGCCCCCTGGCGCCGGAAGGGGCGTGTCGGCGGCGCCGGAAGCGGGCCCGCTCGCCGCAGGGTGTGTGTGCGTGCGCCGAGCGGCCGCCGCGCTCCAGTCGCTTCGCCCGCCGGGATCCAGGCCGCGGTGCTGCCGCCCCCCGCCAGGTGAGGGTCCCGGGCCCGCCGCCGCCTGCGCTCCATTCCCTTCGCCTTCCCCCGCCGCCGGGGTTGGGCCGCGCCGCTTCGCTGCGGCTCCGCGGGAGCGTGCGGGGGAGGCCTCCGCGGCCTGACCCCACCTCCGCCTCCCCTCAGGCCGGGCCCGAGTCTCCCCACCGGCTCGGCCCGGCGAGGGGCGCCCAAGGCCGCAGCGGGCCGCGGGGTCTGCCTCCGGCGAGCTGCGGGAGGGTCCCCGCCTGAGGGGCGTGGAGGGGGAGGCGGCGGCGGGTTCTGCCTCCCCCTCCGAGTAACGGAGTGACCCTCCCTCGGCTGCCGCTGCGGGGCCCGGGCGGGCGGTGCCGCCTCCTCCCCCCTCCCCAGCTCCGGGCCCTGCCCCGCCCTGGGTGAGTCACCCGCTCCCCGAGGGCGAGGCCGGCCGCGCACACCTGTACCGAGCGCCCGGGGCAGCGCCGGTCACAGCCCTGCCCTGCCCGAAGGCTCCCGCCTCCACCGCCCCAAGCGCAGGAGAAGGGGCTGGGGCGTCCTCGCGGGTTCGCCAAACCGGGAGCTCTGACCCTGCCGGCATGCTGAGCCCGGGGAGGTGCCATTTCTGTGCCGGTTGCTGTGAGCCTGCTCACGTAAGACTCAAGGCGGTCACGGAGATATCCTGAACGCTTCAGAAGGAAACAAAATGATCTTTGTTATGAGTTTTGAATTTGGGTCGTGTCTATTTGTGAACAGAGATGTGCTTAGGGAGCGTGGCAGAGGGAAAGAAGGTTGCTTCAAGCCAGTCCCAGCCTATAGAAGGGTTGGGCAGTAGCTCGTAACTAAGGACTATAGGCTTAATTTGAGGTATATACAACCAGGTATTAATTGGGATGATCAGATATCAGTGGTATGCATGCACTGTGTTAGCATACAGGAGCAAAAATGCATCTGATGCAGAGATCACAATATTGATTGGTTGCTTTCATCCAAATTCCTTATTAATAGTTAAAATATCTTTTCTAGTGGTAGAAGAGCAAAAAGCACGTCATGCAGCACTGGCAAAGGTGGATTCCTAGGTAAAAATAGCAGAGATTTTGAGACCATTTGTAAGTCCAGCTGCTGTGGGAATAGTTGTCTTCACCCATTCACTGCTGCAGGACACCTCAGTCAGAGATTTTTAATATTTTATGGAAAGAAAAGACCTTATTTTATAATAGTAACGAAATATCAACTGGTTCAGAAAAGAAAATAAGGATGCCAGTGCCTTTTTCACTCTTCATATTAAAGGACTGCAAAAATATACCGTGTATAATGTTTTGTTTATTAAATTGGTGCCAATAAAGTGATAGACTCGTTGCACAGATGGGCCTGGTGCAGTTTTCTCCACCTCGTTATGTCAGTACCGCATGTTCTGATCTCTGCTATTTTGATGTTGTCTCTTTTTTTTCCCTCTAAGCAAGGCCTTTGCCAGTCTGCAGCTTTTTGCACTGCATGTGAATAAACTCTGATGAGGAGGAGTTGAGTAAATAATGATTTGAATAATGAGGTTAAAAGCTAGTACTCTAATCAGTCTGGTATTCTGATACCTCTAGGATCAGATATAAGACAAGGCATTATCATAGCATGTCTCTTCCATGGCCATGCTTCTTGCCCCACCCTGTAATAGAAATGTTCTCAGTTTAGTATTAACAAATGTGATTTACCTGTGATATGAATACATTAGTTTGGCGTGAACTTTATGCCTGGGGGAAGATTTTTAGGGATAATTCACTATTTCCACCTGGACTCTAGCCAAAACCAGTTCTGCTAGTTGGAACAAAAAGGTATTACCATGTAAGTATATTGTACTTCGGAACCGCGTGCTTGTCTCCGCCTGCAGCTGTCCGGTGTGAAGTGCCATGGGTATGAGCAGCCTGGTCCCTCATTTAAATGACATGAAGAAGAACAAGGCTACTGTCACTACATTTAAGTTGTCTGTACAATATCCTACATGCTGCTGGTACTTGTCATTGAAATTTCTTAATTGTCTGTGGAGCTTGGAAATGGTTGAAGGTCACTTTATTAAATAATTTTATTGGCCTTTAGGAAGCAACAAGTAGCAGTGGCAGGAGATGGGCAGAGCAGGCTTAGGCATGGTTTTAGAGAGTGTTTGTTTTATCTGAACATGTGCAGAAATGTTTGAGCTGAAGGCCAGGGCAGACGGTTAATCAGGAGATGCAGAGGAGGCTGAAGTTATGTTCTGCACAAGGTCAGCAAGAATATCACAACTATGAAGTCATTTTCCTTTTTCCCTCATTGTGTTTGCAGTATATTTACTGAACTTGCTGTTTAAGCTCTTGTCAGGAAGATTTCACTGTTCAGCTCTTACCAGGCACATTAATTTTCTTATCAGTTATTTAGCAATAGCCTTTGAGGGAACCAACATAGGAAAACACAACTAATAAAATCAAATGCCTGATGGTGCAGTTGAGCAAGGTATGTTTCTTGCACTCCATTTAAAGAGTTGATTCCTTTCCTATAAAGAATATCCCCTGGGAGCAATCTACCTGACAGTGAATGGCATCAGCGTCACCCAGATCCTTGGGTCAGCATGTGTGTACCTGAATGATGGAGAAGGATTTTCCATTTGGTTTAGAAATAGTAACTCCAAAGCTCTTCCTCTCTGTAATTATACAACTGTAATTCAAAATACCACTTACCTCATGTGAGCGTTTAATTTCGGAATGAACTGCCCATCCAGGAATCAAATAAGGTATGTTTGTGTGCTGTTGGAAGATTGAGCAACAAATTCTGGACCAGTCTGCTGCTTTTCCTGTTATAATTTGAATGGACTTGAAGAGTTGGTGACTGAGAAGTATGGTTGCATCCCATCTCACCAAATGGGGTTTTATGTTCCTTTCGCACAGTGTAATGTGCAAGTCTGTTAGCCCACATCTCTCCTTGACTCGTTAGGGACCAGCATGTCAAACCAGTAACCACACTGCTTTCTCACCAGTGTTTTTTTACAGAGTGAAAGTGTTTGTCTGATAGATTCTCATGCTTGCTATAAAGAGAAAACCAGTACACAAAATCAATGACTTAATTATCAGAAGAACAGGTCATCAGGCGCAGCAGACTTCAGACCAATGTAGGCTTTTATTGGTGTTGTCTTGTCGGTTCAATATGTTACATAAGGCAGATTTTTTTTCAGTCTCAGTTTTCATTTGATTTCTGCAGACTTTAAACACAGTTGCTTCTGGCCTGTTCTGGCTTTGTCCTAAACAGCTCATCGAGATTGGAAACAATATGAAGCAGATGGGGTAACTGCTGAGTAGTAAGATGTAGTTCTCGAGCTCCTGCAGTCTTCTGAAGAACAGTATCTGTATGTCTTACTCCTCAGCTGTTACTGATAGGTAAACCTCCAGTTCTGTGTGTCCATCCACTCCTGAAAGATCCGTGTTCTGAATTCAGGTGCTGTTCCCAGGATGGTCACACCATCCCCTTCATACTGTGTCTTCTGCTGCAAGTAACAAGGCAGTTACAAACTAATGTATTTTACAGGTTCCTAATACATTTCAGCCTTTTGTCTACACAGGCATAAAGCTTTTCTGGGGGAGAGAATTAAGCACTTGTAATGTTTAGTACCTGCATACATGCTATTCAGCATTTGTAAGAGAGATTGAAAGAGCTCTAGGCTGTATGGGAAGTAGAGGTAAAAAAAAGTAATAAATCACATTTTGAGTGTGGGATTTAGGATGATACAAATTTCTGGCAGCTGCTACTATCGGCTGTGTCTGCTGGTGGTTGGTGTTCCTTATTGTAACTAGGGTCCAGCCACTTCGTTTTGGATGGCTACTCAGTTGTGGTTTGACAGATTCTTAAGAAGACAGTGTCTTAAGAATTTGAAATGTATTAATGTGTCTGAGAATCTTCTGCTTAGAATGGGCAACTTCCAGGACTCCTCCATGGCTGTGATCTGCACGTGTCTGCTCCTTTTTCCATCTTCCCTCTTTTCCCCTTGCCAACATGGCATGGCTTCCTTAGTGCTAGAATAGATCATTCCTGTCGGCCTTCTGTTCGTCACCTCTGTGTGTATTGCTCCTAGCTGCAGGTAACCTTTGTTAGATGGCTTCTGTTTGTGGCCTAGGAGTATTTTTAGCTCTAGGCTTTGCTTGTTTCAGACTGTGGCACACTGATCCATTGTTAGTGTGGCTTTCATCTCCTCTGTGGGAGGGACCAGTTATAACTGATAGTTGCTTCTTTGCCTTTTCAAACATCACTCCTTTCCTTATATCTTTTTTCCTTCTGGCAAACACTTCCCTCTTTTGGAGCTCAAGCCAGCATAGCTCTGCAAAGCTCTCTCCAAGCTTCTAACAAGGTAAGCAATGGAGAATCAAACTAGGATTTTAAGTGTTCTTTTATGCAGCACCCTGTGAATGAAATCATGGCAGGCTTGCTGTCAGTTGTGGATATTTTGGTGTGGACCATTATTTTCTTACTGCATTTAACTTCTGTTAAATCCGTGCTGTTGAATAATGTTTTATGTTTCATAGCAAACCTCCTTAGCAGTGCAGGTATTAAGATTAACTAAACAGCTCAAGCCCCTGCATACTGAATTTTTATGTCAAAACAAAACCAGTGAAGTTCTGAGGACCTCCATCTTCAGTAATTGGCTTGAGTTACATCTAAGATGTGCATAAATTAGATTACTGAAGAAAGTTGTTTGATGAGAAGCAACATTCAAATGCTTTGTGCTGGTATTTTGCCTCTATAATTGACATGTTGAACTGGTTTCTGGATCTCTTTTATCCACAAGGTCTTTATGCCCTTGCAGTTCCCTTTGTGATTTCCTTCATGTGTCCTTATATGAACCCATTGACTGTCCTGAACTGACTTGCATCTAAAGATAAATATGTCAATGAGCTTGATAAAACAAACTGCACCATTTCTAAACTAAACTATAATGTTTGTAAACGGAATTTTGCATGTATGACTTGTCTAGGAGTCAGACCACTATTGGCAAAGTGCAGATCAAAGATAAAACTGACCTTTCAGTGGTAAAATGTAAACTTCGTTGAAGTTACTTGCCTCTGGACTTCCACAAGCAGGCTTTTCCTACATAATAATCACATTCCATAAGAAGAAGAGAAGATAAGACAGCCACAATAGAAATACTTCTAGAAGCTGTGCAGACAGTGAGGAAACTAGAACTGCTCTGAAACGGTTTTGTTTAAGCCTGTTATTTAAAGTTGGCCCTTGTAATGTAAAAAGCATTCTTCAGTTGTACTTTGTTCATGCTCAGATTTTAGTGAGAAGGTAAAGAAATACCACTCACAAATTGCTGCCTGCATTAAGCACATAGTCTAGGTTTAGTGCTGAGATAAGGGAACGTTTATGAGGTTCAGTAGACTCCACAGTGAAAAATGAGATAGTTCTCTCAATGGTAAATGGTCTGGTGATTTCCTGAGGCTTGTTATATGTTGGTACTATGAGATCCTTCAGAGCAGAGAAAATGATGCACATCACAAATTCCACTTGCCCCTTCTTGTCCTCAGGAACTATTCTTTTGATAATTCTGCAGAAAACAATGATAATACAGCACACCCCATGGTAAAAGCCTCTTGAGGAAGAAAGAGCCAAATTAATCATGCCTTACAAGACCTTGTCACACTGCTACCTACAGTCAGTCTGTCTTGTCAGGGGTTTTGAACTGAAGTCTGTGTGTCACCTTTAAGTGGGTGCCAGAATCTGCTAGTTTAAATGTAGCATTTGAAATCAAACTAAACTACAGCCCAGTTTTACTTAGGAGTCTACAAGAGATCTCTTTCTAGGAGACTGGTTTTAGTATTGCATATCCTTACTGAGTGCCTTTGATGGATGGATACATTAGGCTAGATCTACAGAGGATCAAATGCAAGAAGGAGTGAGTGTGACTTGCAGACATACAGCAAGTAGGACATTTGGTTGCTGGGTTTACTTGAGCTTTCATGTAAAATAACAATGATTTTTTTATCCTGGGTGATTACTTTTGCTGAAGTGGAGTATCTCCATCTGGAGGGATTGAATATGCTCACAATAATTGTGTAGTTAGGACTACAGCCTTGGCAGTAGGGTACTCTGAAACTGCTCATGCCCACGATGGGAATTTGGGGCTGCAGCTCATTGTCCTGGTTCAGGATTTAGGGTAGGGAACTGGTTTCTTTGCATGATGGTGTGGTAGGTGATACTTGGATCAAAATACAAGCTGAGCAGCATGTGCGAGACATTCTCCATCAGGAACTTGTCAGACTGGGATCTACAAAGGAGAGAGCCAGGAAAAAAGCTACAGCAATCTCTTTCAGCCTCTTGGTTCATTATAATAGGGCTGTGGATGTTTGTCTAATGAACAGAAGTCTATGAACATCAATTATAAACTTACTGTTCTTGTTTGCTTTCTGTTGTTCTTTTAGAAGTTGTTTTTAGGCTCTTAGGTCTCAGCCTGAAACCTTCTTACCTTGGACATTGAGTGTCCTGGTTGGGATTTAGGGAGAAGGGGAGGAACATTGTTGCTCAGTACTGACAAGAATAAATTGGTCTATCCCAAAGTGAACCTACACGCCTGAAGAAACTCTACAGATGAATTCGGGTTTTCTGGGAGTTTGTGAGGTATTGAGGTCCACTTACTTTGATAAAGGCAGAGAAACTTAAGTTCTGTGAACCTGGCCCTAGATGGTTGAGTATAAGATTGGAAGCTCAGTGGCTGAGTTAACCATATGTTGGCATCATCTTGCAGAAATAAGCAACACTGAAGCTGCCTCAGTGACATGTTCTGTACTAACTTCATTTTTCACTGCTTATGCTCTCCAGGGGCTGTGTAGTCATGTGATGCATTTTTCTTGGCTTCAGTTGCTAAACTGCCTTATCAGAAATGATAAACAAGTTGTTTCCATGTAGGCAATTAGTTTTGCAGTAGTGGCCATTGTGTGGGCTGTGTCCCGTTTGCTTTTTTGGGAACATCAGTGTTATTTAAAAGGTTGTGAAAACGTGAGGCTGCAGCCACCCTTGTCATGTAGACTGATCTATTGTGTGTACGTTGATGCATGTATTAAAGACCAGTTTTCTGGCAGAACAGTATAAATGTACTTTCCGTAGTTGCCAACAACTACAGCTTTCCTGGGTATGGTTTGTTTTAAACCCACAGAAACATCTCTTGTAGTGTGCAGGAATCTTTAGTGTGAGGAGGAGCTGTCCAGGGCTTCAACGCTCCTGAGGAGTTGCTGCTGTACAATAGTGGAGGGAAAACCAATCAAACAAAAACTCAAAACACAACTGTATGTGGTGGTTTCTGGGTTAGAACATGCAGTATCTCCCAAGCTGAGTGTGGCCAGTGTAGGAAGGGGGAGGCATTTACATAAGGAACATATTGATGTGCTTAATGCCAATATGAATTTTGCTACATTTTGAAGACTAGTGCTCACATATCTTCAGGATTGTGATTAGTCATTTGCACACATAGAAATTATACATAATTGTCAAAAGGTCAGGTAAATTCTTAAAAAGAAGCCCTGTGTATTGCTTTTCTAGAGTTGCTAATTTCCCACTTACTGGTGTCTGTGAGTTCTGCTTCACCCTTCAGCATGATCTTCAACAGTGCAGACAATCAAAGAGACTTTTTCTGTTATTTGTATTCCCCCCTGGTTACAGGAGAGCCATGGATAAAAGTGAGTTGGTACAGAAAGCCAAACTGGCTGAACAGGCTGAGCGTTATGATGATATGGCTGCTGCTATGAAGGCTGTCACTGAGCAAGGACATGAACTGTCCAATGAAGAAAGGAATCTACTCTCAGTTGCCTACAAGAATGTGGTTGGTGCCCGTCGCTCGTCCTGGCGTGTCATTTCCAGCATTGAACAGAAAACAGAGAGGAATGAGAAGAAACAGCAGATGGGAAGAGAATATCGTGAGAAAATTGAGGCTGAATTGCAGGATATCTGCAATGATGTTCTGGTAATAATCCAACAGCAAAAATAACAGTAGTTGGTACTGCAGCATTCTTCAGAGAGGCTTAAGGAATCTTGTGCTGTAGACACTGCAGCACTTTAGCAAGGGAATAATTTTGCATAGCCTCAAACTTGGGTACAATTCTAGCTCCTAAGTCGTCTAGTTTGCTTCTTAGGGAATTTGTTATAACAGAGCATTTGTATTTTTTCAATAGAAAAAAGCAAACAAGGCAGTGTTGAAGGCCCCTGGATGCTGGCTGGGGATCACCATGAAACGAAATTTGAGATGTGGGGCACTGGCATGAGTCCTGCCTACCATTTAAATTCTTAAATGCTGACATTCTGAGGCATGTTCAATACTTTTTAGGATGGAGAAGGTGTGTATTTCTTCCCCAAACTGGTTTTGCTATTTTTTTTTCACTTAGACAAGAGGGATTCTTTTCACTGCTGTTCAGTTTGCTAAAGATCAGTCAAGAACAGTTGCTGTCAGTACTGTCAGTCTTCACATCTCTGGATGCTGACCATCCAGTGTTCAGCTTTTCAGCTGGAGTTGCAAGTAAATCACATTTTTTATGGGTAATTTCATTGCTTTGTGTAGAATTTAGGTTTGTGGCAGCAAGAGTGACCTGACCAATGATAATGTCAAGCCACTGCTTTTCATTAGCTGGTTGTGGACACAGGTTTGCAACAGTATGGTTCAAGGAAGATCCTTGCGGTCTTAAGCCACAGATTCTGCAGGAGCAAATTGTGGGTAGCCTCAACAGAGCGAGTTTTGTGCTTTCCAGGGATAAGGTTGCCAGTAATTCTTTTGTTCTGAGTTTAGACAACAGTAGGCAAAGCGATTAGCGCGTGAGTATGTATCAGTTATCGTTAAAACATAACAGTTTGTGCTTACCATTGTAATGAAGGCTGTTTTGGACATTATGACTTGGGAAAGAAAAAAAAAGTGATGTTTCCTTTCTCAGGAACTCCTGGATAAGTACCTTATTGTCAATGCCACGCAGCCAGAAAGCAAGGTCTTCTATTTGAAAATGAAAGGCGATTACTACAGATACCTCTCAGAAGTGGCATCTGGGGACAATAAGCAAAGTAAGTAGAGCTGAAATCTCTCATTCTGCTGGGGGCCATGCAGAATAAAGTATAAAAAATACTTGTGTTCTTTTCCCTTCTTTTTGCTGCTGCTCTCTAGTATTGAAGAGCTGCAGTGCAAGTCACTTTTAGAGAAAGACTTCATTGCAATTAATAGACATTCATCAAACCTGTCAAATTCTGTTTGCAGCCCCTAACCTCAGTGACTGATTTTCAAGCATATTTGTCAGTGTAAAAGCCTGTTCCTGGAGAATGTGGGTTTTTTCTCAAGGAAAACACTTTCCTATCATATCTTGTTTAAACTGTGAATTTAGCTCTCAACTTCTCACTGCTTGCAAGCTTTATGAATGCAAATATAGGATACTGGGTTGCTGGGTCCAAAGCCAATTAATCCTGAAGTGGTAAAGCAGTACTGAACTGTGCCTGAATTCCTAGTGTCTCATGTAGTCTGTCTTGCAAACTCAGTTTGGAATGGCTCTCTAGAGCTTGTTACCCATTAGCCAGGAAGGAACTGTTGTTTTTCCTCTGAAATGCAAAATAGAAATATAAAGTTCATCACCCAGGTGTTAAATGTTTCCTTCAGTTTAAATAGGTAGGTTAGATACCTCTTCCCTGTGTGACTTTGTCTGGATTTATTATTCAAAACTACTAGTTCCTCAGCTAGGCTGAAAGCAAGTGTTTAATCATAGTATACTTTGACTTAGGTAGAGCTTCTGTGCATAAATTCCATTTTAAGTCTCTATAAAACTGTTGAACTATTTCTGCCTTAATAGTTCAGCCAGTGGTGGGCTTTTACATCTAAAAGCACTGAAAGAAGCATCTGTGCATATGAAATTGTATGAATTTTTGGTGGCACAGTAGTCTAGACCAAGACTCTTAATAGCTTCCATCATGAAGTCTATGATGTATTGTGCATTAATATGATTGTAATTACTTCTTGCAGCAACGGTAGCAAACTCGCAGCAAGCTTACCAGGAGGCATTTGAAATTAGCAAGAAAGAGATGCAGCCAACACACCCCATTCGGCTTGGTTTGGCTCTAAACTTCTCTGTCTTCTACTATGAGATCCTAAATTCTCCTGAAAAGGCCTGTAATCTGGCAAAGACGGTAAGCAGACTCTTCATATTACCTATTTTTTTGAAGCCTAAGGAGATAATTACATGGTTACAGTAGCCCTTTTATAGGTTATTATGCTTTTTCATTGCAAATTCCTTAAAAATGCTGGCATCTTTATTGTTATCCTAGTATGTTTTCAGGTAAGTTAGCTGTACCAGCTAAGCTTCAAGTAAAGCTGATTTGCTAGCACAATTGATCCAGTGAAAGGGAAGACAAAGTGCCTCTTCTTAAGTCTGTAATTCTCTTAGAATGTGCTTGTGTCACATTTGAACACACTTGGATTCATTTAGCACTTCTAAAGTGAAACATTTAAATTTGAACATTTAGCAAATACATGAAGAGTCATCTTTGTGACTACAGTTGTAGCCCTAAATGTCCTTGTGTATGTGCATGTGTGCCTCCCTCTCCAGAGACCAAAAGGACTGTGTGATGGGTTGTGCCAAATAAATAGCTAGTCATTCTTTTTCTTGGCCTTCTCCCTAAAATAGGATTAGAGCCTTCTAAATGGAGCTTTTTGCATCTGTGAAAATTGTCTGGTAGTAACCTGAATAATACAGCATTAGGTGAATCTTTGTGCTCTTAAAATGCACTTGGATAATACCTTGTAATGAGGAATGATGTTTTACTGTGCAAAACGCTGCTGCTGTTCCTGCTTTTTTAGTTAATGTGCTTACTTTGGGTTTGAAACCTGGATGAAGGAATAGCACTTACTCATGGCTCTCGGCTCTCAGGCTTGCAGCATGGGCATTCATGTGTAAATGATCAATGGGAGGAATGGCTTTATTAATCTCTAGTGGAACATACCTGATTTCCTATGCTGTTTTCAAAAGAAGTGCAAAACCTTCTTCTCTACCGTCAAAAACCCCTTGTCTTCCCTTTTCTTGCCTACTTACTCATGTACAGTATATATCAACCTCATGGTGTCTTTGTCTTTTACTGCCAATTTACACCAGCAAGACCTTCATTTTTAATTAAAGTATTGCTTTGAAAAGTTGTTCTTAAAGCTGACTTCAGGCTGCATGAATCATTCTTCAGTGTGGCAGAGAGTGCACGTGCCTTTTCAGTACTCGATGTTGGCATGGTAGTGAAGTTGTTCTGGGCTTTAGCCTGGACGCTGAAGACTTCTGTTTTCCCACTGGTTGTCTTGTGATCTGGTGCTCACTTTGGTTTACATTTTTTTCTGTTGGTGGAAAAGAAATATACGAGGAGTTTTTGTCACAGAATTTGAATAGTTGGATAGTGATGTGGCAAATGAGTAAGCTGTATGTAAGCAGAAGTAAACCCGAGAGCAGAGTGTGAAAGAGCTGTCTTACATATTTGTAGGCGTTTGATGAAGCGATAGCAGAGCTGGACACGCTGAATGAAGAGTCTTACAAAGACAGCACGCTGATCATGCAGCTGCTTAGGGACAACCTCACTGTAAGTATCTTGGGGCAAACCACTCCATTGTGCACTGTTACTTACTGAGGCTGCTGGACTCTGAAGTGTGACTTGACATCAGACAACTTACGTAGTTTTGTGCCATTAAAAGCCTTTTCTGAGGTATTAATTACATGTGCTAACTGCACTGCTTTTTGTAACCAGACCAGTTAACTTGCTTGTTTAAACCACAAATCACTTGTTAACCACTGTAACAAACTCAGAATCTTCTTGGTAGCACAAAGTGGAGTTTGTTTGCAATAGCCAGCTTTATGTTGAGCTTGCAAACTTCTGCTGCCTTTTTGTTTGTTATCCTCTATTCATTTTCTAGCTCATTATTCTTTAGCTTTAACTGTCGAGTTCTGTATTGCTCTTAGCTGAGAAAATTGCAGTTACTGCTCATCATGCTGGCTTCCCTTTTCTGACAGTTGTAATTAACTGCATGCTTTGAGTATGAACATGTGTTTGTATTTTCTTACAGCTATGGACATCGGAAAACCAGGGAGATGAAGGGGACGCTGGGGAGGGAGAGAACTAATGGCTGTCACGCTTCACTGTATGTTCAATGTCACCCTGTATCCTACACATATATCCCTTTGTGCGACAAGCAAAAAGAATAGTACATCGACTTTCACAACCTCAACGTAGCAAAAACTGTCTGTGGGGTAAAACCGGTTGGTTGGTGTTTTGTGTACTTCAAGCGGAGGTCGGTTATTACAATGGCATTCCGAACTTTCCTATTAGGAACATTTCCAGATATGATTACCGTGTTTATATTTTTAACTGAACACTGTGATTATGGGTTTTGTGATTGCAATTGACTTTACAAAACTCCTTATTGGTAAAAAAGTAGACATCAATTATGGAAACTCCGGCGAGCTTCAATTTGGCACCAAAATAGTCGAAGTACAATTCTGTTGTAAAGTTGTACAGAAAGTTATAGAGATTCTATTGTGACACTGGGGCATGGAAAGAAAACAATCCAGTATATGGCATTCCAGTTAGTGACACTGCTATGGGTTAGTTTAACAGGCACACTCTGTAGACATTTGTAACCAAGTTTGAGGCACCGCTTCCAGTCAAAAGCTCACTTTGTTCATCCTGTCTTTCTGGGGTGGGGTTTGTTTTGGGGAGGAGGGTAACGGGGGAGTTAGTAGCTTGATTTCCAAACTCTTTACACTGGCAGATAACTGGGATTTGAATTCTAAAAGTGCTTTCATGCTCATGCAACATGCGTGATCCAGCCCCTTCCCAAAGCAATAACATACCTTATTACACCTTAGATAGTCTTCAGTAGTGAGGATTCTTGGTTCACTACCATGAACTTGCAATAGGAGAAGATTCAATTTTTTGAATGGCCTTATTAGTTTGGATGATACCATGAAGTGGTCTGCCACTTTTGCATTACTTTACTCTTAGGTGACTCAAAATCTCCATGGTATTCCCATTTTGAATTTATCCTGAGAACTTCTGAAGTAATCCACTGAGCCACCTTTCAGTTCCCTTTATAGCAGTTTTTCTCCCACTGGACTCTGTTCATCCTCAACCCTCTCACGTGTTAAAACGTCATTAAAGCAATTTTGGACTCCCACATATGCGTCATCCTTTCTTTGATTATGGGTGATGTCAGGATGGTGGGTGAGACCTGCTCAAGGGCAGGTTTCTTTCTTGGATGTTTGAGAGCTGCCAGGGCTGTTGCAGTCTTCAGCTCTTGTCTGCTATTTTTTGGTAGTACCAGGATCTGGCTCAAACATTCAGGATCTCCCATTTATCATACTGGAATGCAGACCTACACATTTGTGACGCTTGTAATATTTGAGCTCCAAACCTCACCTAGTTATGTTTCAAACATGTCCCATTAAAGAAAACCTAATGAGAGTTGCGTGAATAATGCAGTGGAAAAGATTAGGGATAGTCACCCATCAGTCTCGCGGTATCATCCCCCTCCCTTCACATTCCACTTAGGTATAGGCTCCATCTGTTCGTCTATCCATCCGTCTGCTGAAGAGAATTTCATGCACTGATTTTAAAACTCCCCTCTACTAGCTGAACAAATTGTGCAGTTAATACTTGGCGCTTGATAAATGCAGTAGTGAATGTGGAACCGAGCCTGTCTGTATATCTGGTAGCTCTTTTCGCTTTGTTTTTACTGACCAGTATTCTGCCTAAAGTTTGCTTCTGTGACGGTTATATTGCCTAGCACACACGTGGTTGTGAGAATAGTATAGCAAAAAGAAATACCTGGTTATTGATGTACTAGATTTGTGTATGTCTTTTAAACAGTTCTAGTTTCACCTTACACAAAATAATCAGGAAAAGTGTAAAAGAATTCAAAAGTGAATAATAAAAAATTTTATCAGTTGTTTGTGTCTCGTCTCTTTGCTCTGCTGGTGCCAAAACCCCTGTGGTTGGAAAATCACCACTTATATTAAATGCGCAGTTCTTGGATTGTGTGAGTTGATTTGTGGTTTCCAAATGCTTCATTACTCAGTCCTTTGCAGAGAGACTTCCCCACGCACACTGTTAGGCCAGACTTTGACTGCTGACCAAGCACTGATCTGTCCTGTGCCATGGCTTTACATGGTCATCCCTCATTATATCTGAAATCACTGCTACTTTATCATTTTCTTCATGCTTTATGGACTTACCTGCTCTTAAATCATTTCATAGTGTTCGCTGACTCCCATTCTGACTTGTGCTGATGGCATCGTCAGCTCTGAGAAGAAAAATCCCAAGTCCTGCTAAGCTGCTTCTGTTCATGGGGCCTCCAGTTAACATCTCCCATCTTTATGCCTCTTTTGGGGGGAAATTACCAGTCTAGGGGACCGATCAGCAGTTGGGGACCTTCGCTGATCCTCAGCTCCGCAAGCGTGAGGGAATGTTTGTATTTTTGAAGTGATTCTGTCTTTTCTGGGAAAGGGCTCTCCAGATCCACTGGGAGCCTGAGTGTGCTCCACGTGTTTAACCGATGTAATCCGTGCTGCTTCGGCTTCTCATTCCTGGCACTGGTGCTCGCCTGACCTCTGAGTGAGACCGTGCAGTGTGGCAAACCACCAGAAGGCTTTTCCGAAGGAAAAGCTGCTCCTGATGGTGTTGCCGCTGTCCCTTCCCAGGGTGTGGAGTGGAGCTGAGTGACCACACTGGGATGGGGTGTGTGTTAACACGTGGTGTGTCCTGAGCAGTGTTCCAGACTCAATGGTAGCAGATGAATTGCCTTTATTCATGGTATCCAGCAGCCCCTTCAGCTGAAGTCAGCACAAGACACTCATCCTGCTGCAATTGCTTCCTCGCTTCAAAGTGCAGAAGCAGAGGGCATGTGTCCAAGGAGCGAGCCTAGCTGAAACATGGAGGTGCTGCTGTCAGGGACCCAGCGCAGCCCTGCAAACACTGGGGGAGCTGCTGATGACACTGCCCTGCCTGCCCTGGGCCTTGTCATCTCAGCAGGCTGTTCAGTGACAAATCATCACCTCCTATACATGCAGCACAGCTGGGGTGTGATCTCAGTGGATGAAGGTGACCATGCAGCACTCGTCATCCAGACACAAAGGGATGGCAGAGGGTGGGTTACTGATCCTGTGGGCCCCCGCTGGATGTCGAGGGAGCTTCTTTCAGAGTCATAGAATCACAAATCAGCCAGGTTGGGAAAGACCTTTAAGATCATCAAGTCCAGCCGTTGCCCAGGGCTGCCAGGACCTGCGGAGTTTTCGAAGGCATAAAGCCCAGGGGCGATGGGTTTGTATTGAGCTGCTGGTATCTTGCTGGTTCCTGCTGGATTTCTTAACTTCAGGGAATCACCTACCAGAACCTGTAGGTGGTTTCCCCAAAGCGGGCGGGTGGGACACGCACCCGCAATTGCTGCCAACGTTCAGGGGCAAAACGCAGCACCAGCACCCTCCCGTTCATCCCAAACGGCACGAGAAGCGCAGGCGGCCCCGGCGGCCATTTGCAGACCGGGGAGATGCCGCCTCTCGCTTCCCGGGCACATCGCTGCCCTGCCCTGCCAGACCCGACCCGACCCGTCCAGTCCCGACCCGACCCGACCCGACCCGACCCGACCCGCCTCAGCTCGGGGCGGGACGGGGCGGGGATGGGCGGGGAGGGTCCGGCCCGCCCCCGGCGCCGCCGCGGGAAGAGGCGGGAGGTGGGGGCAGGCGCGGCCGGAGCGGTGCTGAGCCGTGACCCGACCCGAGCCCCAGTCTGCTCGGAGAGCTCGGCGTGAGTGCGGGGCCGAGCTCCCGGCCTGGGCGGTGTCTGCTGGGGCCGGGTGTCCGCTGGTCCCGCCGGTGGAGCGGGGCCGGGCCGGGCAGCGCAGCGCAGGGTCGGGCAGGCTGCTCGCTGCTCGCTCCGCTGCCGCTCCGCCCGTCGCGGGTTGTTTGTGCTCAGCCCTTTCGCTGCCGAGGCTCGGCGGCCGCGGGTCCCGCACCGCTGCTGGGTGCGCCCTCGCCGCTCTGCCTCTTTTGTCTCCCTCCTCTTCGCCTCCTTCCCTTTACTCTGTGCCCGTCTGTGCGGGCTGTGGCAGCCTTGGAGGTCCCATCGTGGCTGCCCGAAGGGTCGGGTCGGATCAGCTCACGGAGCTGGTGCGCGGCTCTTGGTGTCCTGCCCGCGGTGGTCACCGGTTTTGGACTGAGGAATTGCTTTATGCACCTCTGTTACGTGTGTGCGTTGGTTTGGGGCATTCATAGGGTACCTTAATTGGTGTCTTGGGTCTTTTGAGCTTGGAGGTAAGAGCCCCAAAGGTGGGCTTTAAGCTTTTCTGTTCCCCGACGCAGCACCTTGGCGGGCTCAAGCAGCCACTCTCATCTTCATGCACAGCCTTGTACCCAACTAAAGCCAGCGAGAGATTGAGCATCGATTTTCCTGCTTCGGGGACCTCATCAGCAAGCTGAGAAATTGGGAAGGGATGGCTAAAACCCGTGTTTGCCCTGCTGGAGGTGCTGGGAGCATTGGTGGCAGCAGGGTGGGCTGCTCCAGGGCAGCACTGTGCGTCAGAGCAAACCTGAGCTCCCTCTTTCTTCTCATCCTGAGGAGGAGTTAACCTGGAATTCTCTGGTGGAGAAGGGCTCTTTCCCTTCTGAGGAGTTAAACTCCATTTTGTTTCTCCTTGGGTTTGAGTGGGGAAAGGAGCAAATGGGGATGTGTGATGTGTTGTGTCCCCCTGACCCTGCTGTGTGAGGGCTGGGATGTGCACATCCCACAGCTCAGCTTTTGCACCATCAGTGAGATGTCCCTTAAACATTTGGGAACTGCAGCATCGTTGGGACGTTCCTGGTCCTGCTGATGGGAAGGGCATGGATTGCACTGTTGTGGTGGGGCCAGCCCTGGTGTGTGTCTGTGGTTGCTGTGTGCAGTTTGCATCCCGCATCCCCACATCTGTGTTCCTCCACAGCTGAGCTTTGTGGTTCACCATGAACGCTAGCGGCCCTGGCTACCCCTTAGCCTCTCTCTACGTGGGAGACCTGCACCCGGATGTGACCGAAGCCATGCTCTATGAGAAGTTCTCACCTGCTGGGCCCATCATGTCCATCCGAGTCTGCCGGGACGTCGCCACGCGCCGATCCCTGGGCTATGCCTACATCAACTTCCAGCAGCCCGTGGATGGTACGATGCCAGTAACACAGTCATGATCCCAGTAACGGAGCCCCATGGAGCTGCCTGGCAGCGGGGGTTTGGGGTGTGCAAGAGATGGCAGTGGGAAAGGGAGGAGCAGTTGTCTGAATGGTTGTGCCCATCAGCTGTTGGGGCTTGGACTGATGCATCTGCTGATGTTGAGTTTTGGTTGTAACTAATCCCAGTCTGCTCTCAGCTGGTGACCCGTCCTGCTCCCATCTCTTCTTAGGGACTGGGAGAGGACGCAGTAGCTGGGCTTTGGGCTTGTGGGTTGAAGAAAGTGCCTTGCAAGAGTTATCTCCCTCCCTGAGCTGGCTCATGGTGCAAAGCAAGGCTCCTCTCCTGACAGGCATCACAGTGATACAGAGCTGTAACTAAAAGGTGTTCCATGCTGGGGATTGGAAGACGTTGGGTTAGTTGCCCTGGAGACCAAAATCTGTACTGGGAAAATGAGTTTGGCGTCTGCCCAACTGGAGTGTGCGATGAAATGGGTGATCCCATGGGAGTCAGACATGCTTTGGAGATCAAAATAACAGTTAAAAAGGAAGGAGTGATGTGGCTGGAGGGGAAGAGAACAGCCCCTGCCTGGCCCTGCTGCCCTGGCGGGTAGAGCCTGGCCCATTAAGGTTAACAAGCCCTTGTCCAACAGTATCCCTCATTCCTGTGCCCATCTCAGCTGCTGTAGGATGTGAAGGGGATCTGTCTCTGTTACCCTCTTCTCCCCCCTGTGTTTGCTTCTTTGCCAGCTGAGCGAGCCCTAGACACCATGAACTTCGAAGTGATCAAAGGCCGTCCCATCCGCATCATGTGGTCCCAGCGGGACCCCGGGCTCAGGAAGTCTGGGGTTGGAAACGTCTTCATCAAGAACCTGGATGACTCCATTGATAACAAAGCCCTGTACGACACATTCTCTGCCTTCGGAAACATCCTGTCATGCAAGGTACACGCACCCATGGGCGCTGCAGGGAAGGGCCTGCTGCAGAGCTGCCCCAGGTTCTCAGCAGTGTGCTCTACCCAGCTAAAGTCACTTTCTTGTCTTGCTTCCCACAAAGTCTCCTTTAAATTCCCACCTGCTTTGAAGCCAAAAGGCGCTGCTGTGTTTCCTCTGGAAACAGGAGCTTTTCCTTCTGTCCCCTCTTCTTCCCGGTCCCTGCACAGACACGTTTGTGTTCCATCAGAACTGAGTGCCTCGATGGCGCTGTGTGAGCCACAAGCTCCTGGGAATGGGGTGTCGGGGAGGGCAGATGCCCCTGGGAGATGAGGGTGGGTTTTGCTGTGTCTTACTCGTGTGCAGACATGGGGAAAACAGTGTCTGTCTCTTCCCTCCGCCTCGCTCGGTGCCTGTAGGTGGTTTGTGATGAAAATGGATCCCGTGGCTACGGCTTTGTTCACTTCGAGACTCATGAGGCAGCAACTCGGGCCATCGAGACCATGAATGGGATGCTGCTTAATGACCGGAAGGTGTAAGTGCTGGAGAGGAGAGTGTCCCCTGTGCTCTGCGCTTGGCTCTGCTGCTCCCTTGCCTCGGTGCATGCTCAGGAGCTGCCATCTCCTGCCTCTCTCTGCTTTCCTGTCCCATCCCCACTGGGCGCAGCAGCTCCAGGGCAGTGAGTCACTTGTGGTCAGTGCCGGTGGAAGTGTGATAGTGGTTTGGAGCCATTCCTGCTGCTGGGGAAGGAGTCCAGCCCCGGGCTGTGTTTTATCGCTGAGGCAGTGTAGAGTGTCCACAAAGCAGGGCTGGTCCTCAAGTTTTGGCTGTCAGCATCAGATAATCTGGGCAGGAAGAGGTTTTGTTGTTCATCAGCTCTCTGTTAGCATTGCATCACTTCATTCTCTACATCCCTGTCTTTGCAGAGACAAGCAGCTTCCCAAAGGGCTTGGGGATACCCTCGAGTAAGAGGGTTGGCACTTGGTGGCATCCTTTGTGGGAGTTTTGGGGTGACATCCCCAGCATGGGGCTGTGCCTGTGTTACTGCTCTCCCTGTTTCAGTAGTGCCAAGTGGGGTCTAGGTAGGGAAGCACTGGAGTGGGATGTGTTGCTGGATGTGCAACACATGGTGGGCTTAGGGGTGAGCAAAGCATGGCCTGAGGTGATGGGGTCTCTCTTGGCCTGTACCAAGATAGAAGTGCCTGCATCCATCCTCCCTCCGCAGGGAACGTGGAGGAGTTCAGGCCCCTTTCCTTGCTTCCTGCAGGTTTGTTGGCAATTTCAAATCCCGCAAAGAGCGCGAGGCAGAGTTTGGGGCTAAAGCGATGGAGTTCACCAACGTCTACATCAAAAACTTTGGAGATGACATGGATGACGACAGACTGCAGGAAATATTCTCCAAGTTTGGTGAGCAGGGCTCTTGAAGAAAGCATCCTCACAGCTGACAAACTGGAGTTGTGGCAATTGAGAAGAAGGAGGGAGAGTGCTTGATTGAAATACTGAGCCCCTTCTCTTAGCATCTGACCTGCTTAAACACCACCTCACTGAAGGACACAGCGGCTTAAATCATTGGGACATTATATATGATTTCCTGCTGTGATGGAGGAAAACTTGTATTGGGGTCTCTCCTGAAAAAAAAGTACTAGTTTTTTTTACTTTCTTGGGTGCAAAAGTGAGCTTTCTTGTTTCTTGGGTTTTTCAGTTGTCCTGAATCCAGCGTGCTCTCTGGTTATGGGAGCCCTGGGAATGAGAGATGCTGGGTCTGAATTTAAAGCAAAAAAGGCTTTTCAGTTTAGTCCATTACTGGAGAATGCCTCCTGTGACAGCACTTAGTGTTGTGCCAACCCATGGATCCCACTGTCTGTCCTCCCACTTGGCTCTTCCGTGCTGCCATGACTGTCCAGTCTCCTCACTGGACTGGCATCTCTTGGTGCTGTACCCCTTTGGTGGGCACCCTTCAGGTGGGCGCTTTCCTTCCCTATTGCAGGAAAGACGCTCAGTGTCAAAGTCATGATGGACAGCACCGGCCGCTCAAAGGGCTTTGGATTTGTCAACTTTGAGAAGCATGAAGAAGCCCAGAAGGCAAGAGACTCCTCACTGCCTGCCTTAGACCTGAGCTTGTTGCCTGCCGATGGCTCTCCCTGGGGAAAGGAACCTGTCTGACTTCATGCTTACCCGGGTGCTGCGCTGTCAGGGGTGGCTGGATGGACAGGATGTGGTGAAGGGGAGCAGAGCTGCTGCCCTTGCCCAGGGAGGGCTCTGCTCCTGGTGGGGCTGGCCTGGGGCGGTGGGTGAAGGGTAGAGCCCTGGCTGTTGGCTTCGCGCTGTGCTCAGAGCCCTTCCCTCCGCTGGCAGGCGGTGGCTGACATGAACGGGAAGGAGATCAACGGGCGCATGGTGTACGTGGGCCGAGCGCAGAAGCGGCTGGAGCGGCAAAGCGAGCTCAAGAGGAAGTTTGAGCAGATCAAGCAGGAGCGAGTGAGCAGGTACCAGGTAAGGGAACGGTGGGATGCTCCGTCCTGCAGGTCTGCACCAGCAACAGTGCAAGGGAGCACCCTTGTCTTGGGCACAGCACAGGGCTCTCCAGGGCAGACCAGAGTGCTGGGTCCTTTCTGCAATTAAAGACCTGTGCAGGGGTCCAGTCACTGCCTCGTAATGTGCTGGGAAGTAGTGTTGGGAAAGAGGAGAGATCTAAACCCAAGATGATGTTGGTCAGTGAACAAATGGGTCTGTTCTTTTCCAGGAACTAAAATATTAGTCTGGAAACAAGGCAGCTTCCTGAGGTCTTGGAGCAGCTTCACAGCCATGGTCTGGGTGTCTCACCTATGAGTGGAGCACACACACAGTTCTGACTCCTCTTGTTAGTGGGATGTCCCATCCTCTGGCTGAGCTGCTGGTGAAACGCTTCCAGCTTGAAAAGCTGCCATGAACTTCACGAGCCTAAGCTGCTTTTTTGCCTGCTTGCAGGGGGTCAACCTGTATGTGAAGAACCTGGATGATGGGATAGATGACGAGAAGCTGAGGAAGGAGTTCTCTCCATATGGCACCATCACCAGTGCCAAGGTGTGGGACTGGGGCAGCCGCTGGGGCTCCTGGGGTGCACTCAGCCCTTGGGAATGTGTTGGGATTGTTATCCTGTTGAGTTACAGATTCCTGCTGATGGCTTGTACCCCAAGCCAAGTGTGAAGCTGTGCCACTTGTACCCCGCACTGTCCTGCGAGCTTGTTGATGCAGCAGATGTTCTGTAGCTTTGCTGAGCTTCCCCAGCCCTGGTGATGTTCAGGGTGTGGGACCTTAAAGCCACATCATTCTGAATGCTGCACAGCGGCTCTGTGGTTTGGGACCAATGTGACACTGATGCAAAAGGAAATGACCCACAAGCCACCTCTCTCTGAGGAGAGCAGGCTGACAGGCTGCTGTTTTGTCTATTGGAGAACCAGGAAAGTGGCAGTCTTGCCACCAAGACTGGTGTCAGCCTTCTCTTGAAGGCTGTGCCTATGGGTGCAGAGGGATGCTCTGGCTCTAAGGTCGGCTACCCGTAGCCTGCTGGCGGCCAGGACCAGTGTCCCACTGAACCCAAACCTTGCTGGCTCCTGCAGCATTAAGCACTGGAGCTTTGCTGACCCATGGGTCCTGTGGGGCTGGGGCACAGGCCCCCTGGACGATCAGAAGCTGCAGATCTCTGGCTGGCCCAGGCTCTGCCGCCTTCACTTCCCAAACCTGCTGCTTTTGCCCAAGAAAATCCTCCCATTCCCCAGAGAATCCTCTCTGTGCAGCCCCAACCATCCCACCCTGCACCCGGGGGCTGCAGTGGGGTGCCTGTAGCTGGCAGGTCCCATGTGCCCCCCCAGTGCGCTGTGCTTTGCGGGTGCTGCAGTGATGTGTGGACTTAGCTGTCTTCTTCTAATCTGATTTTAGGTGATGACAGAGGGTGGCCACAGCAAAGGGTTTGGCTTTGTATGTTTTTCCTCCCCAGAAGAGGCTACCAAGGCCGTGACAGAAATGAATGGGCGGATTGTCAGCACCAAGCCTCTCTACGTTGCACTAGCTCAAAGGAAAGAGGAGCGGAAAGCAATCCTCACCAACCAGTACATGCAGAGATTAGCCACCATGAGGGCCCTGCCCGGCCCTCTCCTGGGCCCTTTCCAGCCCCCCCCGGGGTACTTCTTACCCCCTATTCCTCCGGTGAGTCCCCAATTCCGAATGGCAGCATCACACAGGGACCAGGATTTGCCCTGGGCTGGAGGAGGGAGGTGGCAGTCGGGCTGAGGAGCATCTCTCGTGTTGTGCAGACTGGCATGTGGGATCGGCGGGACTGGTGGGATCTGCACCAGAGCTCTCCATAAGCAGTGGAGCTTGCCAAAATGCTGGTGGGATGCAGGTGCCCCAGGCAATGGACTGAAGGTTTAATAGCTAGGGACCGCAACTCAAAGAAGGGAACCAGGGAGGCATTTGCTGGGGGGGTGTGAGCATGGAGAACAGGTCTGCTGATGAAATGAGGGGAGGGAGAAGGGTTACAGAGGTGCCAGAGCTTGTGAGGAGGAGATAGGAGGAGGAGGACAACACAGGGCAACAGGGCTGCAGGTTGGTCTTTCAAGTGCTCTGGCACACTGCAGAGCCCGGGTTTGGCTTGCGGGCCATGCGGCAGCGGTTGGGATGCTCTGGGTTAGATGTGGCTCCGCTCGGCTCCCAAGTCACCTTGGATAATGTGTTCTTTCCCAGCCACAAACCAGAGCTACTTTCTACAGCTCCAGCCCCGTTGTCCCAGTCCGTCCTGGCACTCGCTGGAGTGCGCAGCCCTCCCGGCCTCCCCGTGAGTCAAGCTCTTGGGATGGGCTGGGCTCAGTTGGGCACTGAGGGTCTCTCAATGCAGCACAAAGTGTGTATCCCCGAGGGGCTGTTGCCTGGAGAAGTACACAAGGGTTTGGTGCAGGGGTCACGGTGATGGGCCCCTGGGGATAAGGCATTAGGTTGACCCCAGAGGTGAGGTGCTCCTGAGCTTTTCCCCCGCTGCAGTCACATATCCATCTGTAACTTATGCTCCCTCTATTAATCACACAGCGTATCCTGCAGTTACTCCCATCGTGACGGCTGCTGTGCAGCCCCGGCGCCTGCTGGCCAACATCAGCACCATGAGACAGGCGTCCACCCAAGTGCCCCGTGTGCCCCCCCAGGCACAGAGAGTGGGTAAGTGATGGAAGGACCCAGCTTGGACATCACCTTTGGCAAGGGAGCTCTCTGTGAGCTTGGGTCTGCCTCCCAGCATGGGTTGGTTTGTGGGAGTGCTCATGGAGGAGCCTGGATGGTGCCCGTGGACGTGGTGGGACTGGAGCAGTGCCTGTGGTAAATGAGTGTGTAACTTTGGGGGAAGGTTGTGGGCTTTCAGGTAATGGGATGGGTCTCTAATATGTAGGTTGGTTTTGTTGGCTGGTACTCACTGAGTACATTCAGTGAAGATGATGGTGATGCAGACATGGCACCCTAGGCTGGGTACTCAGACTAAGGTGGAGGTTGGGACCTCTTGGGCAGAAGCAGAAGTTCTTGCAGGCTGCTGCCAAGGCCGAGCCTCCAGTAAAACCCATTCACCTTAGAGGTGTTTGGAGCTGTGGCCTGAGAACCAGGCCTTGCTGGTGTATGCCCAGTGCTTGGTTGTGCTGTCCCAGTGTCCCCTCCACTGTGCCAGCATGACATGGCTGTACTCCTGTGGGGCTGGGGATGTGACCTAGAGCACTCCTCACCCCGAGAGTGCTGCAACCCTGTGTCTGCCTTTTGTGCGAGTGAGGAAGAGGAGGATGCTCACCAGAGCTTGCAGTGTTAGCCCCCTTTGGGGCTCCTCTGGATAGGCTTTGAGGGGAGGTTTAAGTAGTGCAGAGTGGAAGCTGCTCAACTGGTGGATGGGTAAAGGTCTGATGTCTCCCAAACCATAGAACTGTCTGGTGGGGCAGCATCTACCTGCAGCCCTCCAGCTCTGTGTGGTTTAGCCCAAGTCATCTCTGGCACTGGGTGTCTTCTTGATGAACTGAGTGAGTGGATCAGGACTGTCCTTGGCTTGTCCCCTCCCTTTGTCCTTGTCCCTCCTTTCTCTGCCCTTGCTTCTCTGCAGGAGGGGTGACCCAGGGGACAGGGCCACGGGCTCTTGCAGCCAACCGGCCTCATACTGTCCCTGTCCTCTGGCTGCTGATGCAGATGGGTATTTCTGGAGCTGAGACAATGAGGTGGAGGTGCCTTTGCCAGTTCTCTGCCCTCTGTGCAATCAGACCAGCCTGGGCTGGATGGCAGTGCCCTGCCTGTCCTGGAGGAGCTGCCTTTCATTTGGAGGCTGCTTTGAGCCTGGGAGGGGATTTTTCAAGCCCTCTGACTGAGCATGCTGCCCTCTTGGCTTCAGCATCCTCGGGCACAGGCCTGTGTTTAACAGGCTCCTCCTTACCGATGTTCCTGTCCCCATTGCAGCCAACATCGGGACACAGACGGTCAGTGCTCGGGTGCCCTCCTTGCCCACCCTGCCACGGGGCACCCCGCAGTACAAGTACTCCTCAGCTGTCAGGAACATCCAGCCCATGGGGCACATGCCGCCTGTGGTGGCCCCGCAGGTAACTCGCTTTGGCACGGCCACCACAACGTGCATCAGTCCTGGTCCTGCTCTGGACCTCTGGTTTCTGCTCTGGGTTAAAGTGGCTGCTGACCCCAGGCAGCCCCATAGCCCTGTCTATGCCTATGGGAGGGATCCTTCCCAGGGAGTTGCTGGGGTGACAGGGGCTGTGAATCCAGTAGCCACACAGCTGTGATGCCTGGCTTCAGCTTGCCTGGAAGCCTATGTTTGGATAGCAACAGGGAATGCCGGAGCCTGCATCAGCGTCTCAGGAGGGTGAAATACCCTTCCTGCAAGCGAGGTAACTCGCACATCCCTTCCAGCCTTTCACTGCTGCTCTTTTGCTTCTTCTCCAGGTGGGAGAACCTGCTGTGCATGTCCAGGGGCAGGAGCCCCTGACAGCATCCATGCTTGCAGCAGCCCCTCCTCAGGAGCAGAAGCGAATGATAGGTGGGTGTCACGGTTGCTGTGCTGGAGTAGGCTGAGCTGTGAGGCTGTGCGTGCGTGTGAGGGCATGTGGACTTAGATGCACCAGGGAAAGCGTAGCTGCTCGGGGAAGCTGTAGAACTGTGTGGGATTGCTCTGAGATGCTGCTTAAAGAAAAACAAACTAAAAATTAATGAAGTCAGGCTCTGTTGGAAGGGTGTGGAAGCAGCAGACTCACTCCTTGTCTGTGTTAGGTGCCTGGCAGTCAGCATCTGAAGCTCTGCAGGGGAGGCAGGGCTCTGTGCTGCCAGGGTGTTTGTGATTTGAACCCCAAGCCATCCTGCATCACTGCTGCCAGGCACTGATGAGCAGCTCCGTGGCTGTAGGGGCTAGGGTCAGCTCTGCTGTATGGTTCATGGGCTTTGGGTGCTGTCTGGCATTCAGTGGTGGAACAAACTGTGCCATGATGTCGGAGGGGTCTTGCAGCTTGTGCTTGCCCTGTTCTGCCTGGGAAGAAACTGCTCCTGCAGAGGCAGGTCCCTTCACATGCACGCTGGTGGGCAGTATGGGCAGCATTCACCATTCCACTGCCCTGCTCTTATGGCAGTGCCTGCTGCTGCCTGGCTTTGTCCAGCTGCTTCGCTGCCTGCAAACACTGTGGCTGTGAGATGCTGAAGTTTGCTTGTGAGAGGTGATTTTTCCATTGCCATCCTTGTATCCCTTTTCAGCTAAAGGGACAGAAGTGGGAGGGCAGGGCAGGAGGGCTTGTGCTGGGTTTGAAAATGCTGGAGTTCTAGAACAGCACTGATCTCCTCCCTGCTGTTCGGAGCAGGCGAGCGCCTCTACCCTCTGATCCACACCATGCATCCCACACTGGCCGGCAAGATTACTGGGATGCTGCTGGAGATAGACAACTCTGAGCTGCTGCTGCTTCTGGAATCACCTGACTCCCTGCACTCCAAGGTGAGGAGGCATCAAACACATCGCATCCCAAAGGGTTAACTCCCTGCTGCTGCAAGGAAAGGTGATTGTGGCCCACAGGAAGAGTGGGAAGAGAAGTAGCTGCTGGTTTGTGGGGTTTAAAGTGAAAAATGAGCAGGAAGGGCCCCGGGGTGGTTGTTCTGTGCCCAGTGCCTGAGCCCTCCCCACCTGCAGGAAGAGGAGAAGCTCCCTAAAAGCATAGAGAAGTGCTGGGAAGTGAGAGAGGGGAAAAGCAGGGCAGGTGCTGCCTTGAAGGAGATGGGGATATGCTCTTTCCTGAGAACAGAACCCAGACAAGCGCTGCCTGTCTGCAGCGTGTCTTCAGTTTCCTCCTTTATCCTGGTGAATATTTCTCTTTGGTTCCTATCAAAACAGTTGCAGTGAATTGACTGCATCTCCACTTTGCTCCTTGGAGACAGGGCTCCCTTTCATCCTTTCGTTGATGATTTTTGAAGGAGCCTGGGCTCCTTCGATTTTGCCTATGGAGAAGTCAGGTTTCACTCTGGCCAAGTTCTGACTTCTATAGCAAAGGTGAGATGCCCCAGCATTTCCCTAGGGAAGACACAGCAGAGCTCTTCGGGCTGATCAGTCTCCTGCAGAAGGAGCAGGCTTGGATTTTATCATTATTATTGAAGCCCTTTGTGTGCCAGATCAGGACCTGGAATTTCCTGGGAAGCGCGGTCCTGCATTGGAGCAACTCAGCTCTCTCCCCTCTTGTGCTCTCTGTTGTAAGATTGAGGAAGCGGTCGCTGTTCTCCAGGCACACCAGGCTACAGAGACCTTGCACAAGGGCAGCTCTGGGTCGTTCCTGCAGTAACCCAGGTAGGTGCGGGACCTGCCGCTGGTGTCAGTGTGTGGTGGTGTGCTCAGGGGCTCTGATTTCTGCCTCTGGAGCTGGGCATTGAGTTTCTTGTCCAAACCAGGTAAGGCTTGATGTGATGCCTGGCTTCACCTTGCCTGGAAGCCTATGTTTGGATACCAACAGGCAATGCCAGAGTCTGCATCAGTGTCTCAGAAGGGTGAAATACCCTTCCTGCAAGTGAGGTAACTCACACATGAAGCATCTTGAGTATCTTTGTAATATCCCGTTTCTTCAATTGCATCCTTCATTTTCCAGACTTAATCATACTGCAGAGACATGGTTCTGTGTGGGGTTTTTTTTCTGTATTGATGAGAGCAATGTCTGTGCAGCCAGGGAGGAAGATAGGAAAAGACCTATCTGTAGCTCTAGTGGGGACCAGCACAATCTTTCCTGCAACTTCCTAGTGTTTTTTCTTTAGAACCTTATCAGTCGATACCCTACAACATATTAGTGGTGCTGTGTGGGCCTCATTAAGTGAGCTGCCCCTGCTGTTGAGGCTGGGACAGATACATCAACCAGCAATCCAGAGTCATGCACTCTGAATAGAATATTTCTTGCCTTGTGGTCTCAAGGAAACCCTGTGTTAACCCAAGTTCTGCTGAATTTCGTCTTGTCTGAATGAAAACTTCCTAGCAGTTGAAAATTGCATATGTGGGTTCTTTGTTTCTTACAGACTTGAAGAGAGCCCTGAGAACGTTGCCTTTGAAAAGCAGCAGCAGCAACCCCACCGTGCCTTTGGAATCATGCCTGTACAGTGACTCTGTCTTGTCTTCAATGCCCCATCCTATTTCCTGTGTGTATTGTAAGCCCTGTTAATTGCTTCCTCCTGCACCTATAAAGAAATTACCCTTGTTAATTCTCTTGTTTCCCCTGAAAGCACATAGCAAACTGTAGTGTGGAACCCAGCCTGGTTCAGTTGCCCAGGAAATGACAAGTGATGGTGAATCATCATTTTAGTGAATTTATTGGGTTCAGTAGTTTTATTTGTTCTTGTAGCTGGCACTAATAAAGAATTGATGCTTTCACTCAACACACGGGTGAGTTTCCTTTGCAGAAAGACAGCAAATGCTTTTTCTCTGTTTCATGCAGGTGGAGGGATGGACTGGAGTCAGGCTGCTCCCATTAGCGCTTGAAGCTTGTGATGCTGGTGGGGCAGCAGTCTTGAGAGCTGATTAATACATAGAGGATTAAGTGAATGAATTTCCAACCAACAGGCTCTCCTTATCCTTCCTGACTCCAGGAGGATGGCTTTAAGCAGATTTCATACAACCTACATGGGTTTTATCCTTTCTAGATAGCTGGTTTGAACTTCCTTTTAAAAGGCATCATCTTCCTGTGGTTTTCCTTTTGTAATGGACCCTGTATGCCTGCAGGAGTGCTGGCACCAAGTATCTTCTGCTGGTCACCACACCATGTGTGTGTCTGGTACATGGGACCCAGCTTCTAAGGTACTGTGGAGTAGCTGTAAATCAAATGCCTACCTCTCCTCTGTGTGTTACTGACCAGTGGTTTCAAGGAGTTACTGATGGGATTGAAAACCTTCAAACCCACATCATCCCCTTGGGATGCTCCCTGCTTGCAGCTGGGATCCATTATTACTGTGTTCTGCTCCCTGGGCCTCTCCCAGAGTGTGTTGCTGTCATCATCCTGGCCTTTATGTTCTGCTCTTCCTAGTTTGAAGAGGAATTTCAGTCCCTAGATGCTTTTTTGTGCTTGAGACAGGCAATGCATTGTCCTTATTTGACTGCTTCCTTGAGCTGACAGGAGCACACCTCCGTCAGCACCACCCACCTTGTGTGCTGGTGTTGCCGTCTCAATCTTCCTTCTGTGCTGTATCATACTCTCAGCTCAACCCGCTGCTGAGTCATCCCTCCTACCTCTTGTTTTCCTTCCAGCGTTTTAATAGGGTCGCTTGCACATTTCTTCCTGCACAGAGTCTGCTCAGCTGGGGCTCTGCCCTGCAGCTTTTCATCACTCCTTTTTCTTGCCTTTATTTTGTCAGTTCTTCTTCTGACCTCCATAAATATTTATTTTCCACATAGTGGACACCTCAGCCTGAACTGTGCATCATTTGGGTGTCTCCTCAGTGAGATGCTGATAAAGGACTTGAATCCACTTAACCAGTGAAGGTCTTGTATATTATTTCTCCCAAAGTGTAACTGGCTGGAAGCTTTTCTGTTTTGTTCCTAAAGGAAAAATATTTGCGTGATTGTAATGCACATATGGAGCTGGAGGGAACTGCACAGGGGCATTCTGCTGTTGACTAGCTTGTCGGCAGCCTTTGGTCAAGTGTAACAGGGAAGTTAGATGGCTTGGCTGGAAAAGACTGCTGTGAAGCTAGAGGGAATGCAGAGAATGGGACCAAGGAACACAGGGACATCAGAATAGCTGAAGAAAGGATGTGAACAAGGACCAGGGGCTTTAAAACGTTTATCAGAAAGGGTGCAGCTGTAGCTTGGGTCCCCATGTTTACTGGAGAACTGGTTTGCAGAGTAGCTTCCTAGCTGAACTCCTTGGGGAAGCCTGAGGTTTTAGAGAGGTGAGGCAGGAACAGCGATGCAAATGTGAATCTGGAGTCTCCAGTCTCGAACAGCTGCTGTGGCCTTTGCAAGGGGAGGATGAAGATTTGCCTCTGTGACAAACACTCACTGGCTGCCCATGTGGACAGCACTACCACTGTGTGCCTGAGAAGTGTCCTGCATGGACAGCAGCACTGTTGCTGGAACAGAAGGGGAGACAGCAGCAGCAGTGACCCTAAACTTCGAGCACAAGACTCACTGCTTCATGTTTGTCTACCTGTGGGAATTTCAGGGGAAAGTCTTAGAGATAAGGTACAAAAAGCAGTGCTGTTGCTGAGAAGGAAAGAGGTGAATGTTGCTGCTTAGAGGCGTTGTCACAAATTGCTAAGCAGTGCAGGTATCTGCCACTCCAGATAACTGCAGGGCTGTTAAAAGGACAGCTGTTCATTAAGTGAAGCCAATCTTCCCGCTGTATTCCATGACCTTCCTCTGCTTATCTGTGTACCTCTGTCCTGTGCTTCCCCACCCTGAAATCATACTTGCTTGCTATGACCTTAGACAAGCACTGGTTGCATGGGAGTTGCAGTGCTTACAAGTGGGAATGGCGTGATCTGTGCCCCTCAGTGAGTTGTTTTAAGCCCTAGACCATTGCAGCTGATGGAGTACAGCCCTAGGACCTACAAAAAGCTACTTAACATCAGGCTAAGGTAAGAAGTCTTTATCTTTAATGGCATTAAAGGGATTGCCTGTTTCCTAAACTCACTTCAGTAGGGTACCTGCCTGAAACATTGGCTCCTGGGAGAAGCAAGGTGGGAAACAAAGGTATTTGAACCCTGACTTAAGAGCTAGCTTCTGGCTCCTGGTCTGTACTGTAAGTTGGCTCAGCTCTGGTGTCGTCAAGCGTCTTGACTTAGTATTTAAAGCACTCTATCCATGCACAGTGTGCAAAGCTGAGCAATTGTTAGAAACCTTCATGGGCTGTCACTGACAGAGCCAAGGTCCTGTAGAGCAGTGACTAAACCCTCTGACAAAAGTGGGGGGACAATATGAAGTGGTAAAATGTTCCAGTTCCCCTATACCATCAGTCACATAACAAACACAGCTCTAAAGTGAAAATAAACATGGCTTTAATGAGAAACAGTTTTAATGGTTTATAGGATAGCTTCAAGTATCTCTTCACCTACCATTTCAAGTCAGTGCCATCAATACCAGATAAGCAGAAGAGCACAAAAAGTATAAACATGCATTGAAGTAGTAAGCCAGGCCTCACTGGGATGTTACTGCAGATCCCCCTCCCTGTAACACCATGTAGCAACTGCTCCAAAAGGCACAGAGGAGCTAGGGTGGTTTAAAAAAACCAACCCAAAACACAAGAAACCAACCCAAAACAACAACTGTAAAATTCCCAAGCACCCATAATCTTAAAGAAGTAGTGCACAGTGTAACAAGGCAGGCTTCACTTGCTGCTATCTCCCTAAATGTGCAGAATACTTAAAAGAAAGTTGCTACTGTAAACACTGCCCAGCCACACTAGGCAGCAGAAACTCAGCTGAGGGCCAGCAGGCATCAACTGGGAGAGAGAACAAGCTTTGTCCCCATGCAAGTTAACTGTGCCTCTGTTACAAGAATGCTGCATGGTGCTAGGGCGACTGCAGCAGTTCCTGCAGCAACCTCGTTTAAGTAATAGCAGCACAAATGCAGAACTGTCACCTGAATAAGGACAAATAAAATCTCTGCAGCTCTTCAGAAAGAGAATAGCCACTTCACATGCATCTTAGCTAACATGGAAAAGAGTCCCTGAGGCTGATGGTTACAGGGAAGTTAACCTATATGCCTCTGAGGGAGGGGCATTAAAACTGAATGATCTTAGAGCCAGATAATAGAGTTTGATACAGATTGTGTCTTAACATTCATTGTGCTGGCACAGAACTCGTTACATCTCTGCAGCAGTGGACGATGGATTTCAGAACTGATCCTGATTAAGACTGGTCCCTGTAACAACACCAGAAGGGAAAAAGCTTTCTTCTGCAGTGGAAAACAAAGCTTTCCTTGTTGCTTGGTTACCCTAGGCTCTGTTCAGTTCCTGCAGTAGCCTCAGTGCAGCTGTGTTCTTTGGTTCAGTTTTCAACAAGCTCTTGATATCTGCAATACTTGACTTGTAATCCTAGAAGGAGAATATTTTTGCAGTGTTAATGCATTAAAAATTCAGTCCAAGGAATTACTACCCAGCAACAGAGGCAAAGGCAACACAACAAAGCCTGTGACTCCCTCTCTGTAATTGCTCAAGCACTGGCATCGATGTAGCTGTTCTAAAACATGTTTAAACTAGGGCTGAGAAGACAATTTTGTCACTCAAGTGGATTCCAAGTCCAACATAAATACGTCATCCAGTACTGCCCATAGGATCTCTCACCAGACATGAAAAGATAAAACTGTACACAACACGTAGCTGCTTTCAGCATCTCTAAAAGCAGGACCTGATGCTGAGAAACTCATGAGATCCAAACAGCAAATAGTGATGTGAAAGAATAACCCCCCCTTAGCCAGTACAGGTCCCAGCTATCTGATAGCAGATAATGCCTAGCACAGAAACAAGTTCTAAAGGGTATCTCTGGTTCTGATCGTGCATGAATAGGCTTCTAGTCCTAGCCTAGAAGTGTTCAAAACCTCCTGACTTACCTTCAGTTCTTTCAGTGCCTGAGCACGTCTGTAGAGCGCCTTAACATTTTTAGGATCTAATCTCAAAGCTTCTGTGCAGTCCTCTACTGCCTCCTTGTATTGCTTCAGAGTCAGGTAACAGAGTGCTCTGCAATACAGATACCTGGTTAGAGACCTTTGGCTAAAAGCAGCATCTGCTGCTGCAACACATGTAGCAGATCTCAGCCGACCCCAGTGCAGCACAAAGCTGGACTCCAAAACTGTTATGTCATCTTACTCCTTGAGCTCAAGTCTCAGTGAAAAGCAGGAAAAAAAAGGAGGTTTTCAGTCTGGAAAATAAAGAGGATCTTTAGAGCAACCTGCTCTAAAGCTAAGAACCTGTACTCCAATATGCAGGCTCCTATCTACACTAGCCAGATGTGCTCTGCTTGCAGCAAGCGCCTTAGAAGTACTTTAAGTATAGCGGTCTGCAACTTGTGGCTCATGGGGCAGCAGACACTACTCAAAATACCACAGTCCTGGCAGACAAGCATTAAAGGGAGAAATCCCTGAGCATCTCCAAGGGTTTTTGTAGTACCTGATCATAGAACATTATAGAAACTACAGGGAAGACTGCAGGGCTGGTGCTTTTGTTTTATTCATTTGTTTGGGAGCAAACACTAGCCAGCTCTGTTGCAAGTATCGTGCTGGCTTTTATAAAGGGCCAAGAAGTACCTGGGCAATGAGCTGGGTAGTACCTGTTGGTGTAAGTCGCACATTCCTGGTTGAGCTTTAAACTCTCACTGTACTTCTCAACTGCTTTCTTATGGTTTCCTTTCTTTACAAGTTCATTTCCTTCTTCCTTCAGAGTTCGAGCTTTCTCTGTGTTAGCAGCAGCCTTGTCTGGAAACAGCATGAAAGAGCACAGAATGCTATAAAATGGACAAGAGCAGCGCAGCCTTCCAGAAAGCAAATATCCCCATACCAGAGGTGAGACACAGAAACATCAAAGAATTCAGAATCAACAAAAAAGGCTGTGGCAGAACCAGGCCCAGATTTCTCCAGGCCTCAGCCCCAGCTGCAGGGCACACCAAGCCGGTGTGGCAGCACTCTTGTTCATCACCCTCCTGAGCCGCAGGGCTCTCTGCCCTGCCCAGGGGCACACTCTCACCTGGTTCTCTTTGTGGTGCAGTTGCAGGAGGAGTGTTTGCCCCATGGGCTCCAGCAGAAGGAGCGCTCCACCTCGTCTGGGCAGAAATGGGGACTGTGGGAATTGCTGGGAGCTTCTGGCGCCAGTTCACACCATCCTTCTCCAGAAGGGCTTTAGTCATCCTGCAAGTGAGAGCTGGAAGTCACCCATCTGCTGGCAGGGTGGGCCATGCAGTAGCCAGTCCCTTTTTAACCTAGCTCATGTATCGAGAACAGCATCTCTCTAGTAATCCCTTTACATGTGCATCTAAGTTCCTTCTACAGCCAGGACATTAATGAAAGGACCTTTGTATCAGCAGGGCTAAAAATATCATAGGGCAAGACTGTTAGTGCTCAGGCGAGCAAGAGATGCGTGTGTCACTCCTCAGTCTGGCCAGTGATGAAGTAAAGCAGACAGGCCCAGGCAGAGAAAAGGATAATAACAGCCTGTAACCCCCGTCAGCACAGGGAGGCTTAAAGGGCAGGGTGCTGGAACATGCAGATGACTATTTCCTTTAAACCAGGCACTGAGCAAAGCAGAAACAACCGCATGGAATTAATTCCCAGCCCTCCACCAGCATCTTGAAAGGAGCTAAGGGCACTAGCAGACAAACGGAGCAAGGCCAGGCCCTGCACGAAGCATCAGAGGGGCCTCCGTTGCTTCATTCACGTGCTTGGGACCCACCTTGCTCCTGACGCAGTGGCAGAAGCAACGCATGGCTCACCAAGCTGCCGCGTTCCCAAGCCCATCGGCGCTGCCTGCAGAGAGCGTTACCTGTTGACACCATCGTGCGCAGCCTGTACGGAGCAGTCCACCTGCAGCACCGTTTTGTAGTCCACGTAGGCCTGCGGGTACCTCTCCAGAGCCTCGTACGCCGCGGCCCGCCTGAGAAGGGGCTTGATCCCGAAGGGAACCAGGTCGAGAGCGCTGCGGCACAGGGGAGAGAGCGGCCGGGACGGCGTCAGCGGGAGCCCCGGAACGCCGCGCCAGCCCAGGCCGGCGTTGCTTCCAGCCGGTCGCCGTCCCCGCCGTGCCTCCCGCCCTTCCCATCGGTGGGGAAGCAAGGGAACGGGCCCCGGCCCCGCTGCGGGCCCCACGGTGCTCACCTATTGCAGTCAGCGACGCAGAGACTGCAGGCGCCATCCTTGAGGTGGCAGGCGGCGCGGTTGGCGAGCAGCACGCTCCGCTCCTCGGCGGCGGCCTCCCCTGCACAACCAAGAGAGGTGTTGAGCCGGGGTCCGCCCGCTGTCCGCCCCCCGCCCGGCCCGGCTTGTGCCGTACCTGCAGCCTCCAGCAGCCCCAGCGCACGGGTGTAGAGCTCTGCGGCCGGCCCGTACTGCCCGCGGCGGAACTCCTCATTGCCGGCCCGGCGCAGGTCGCTGGGCGATGCCGCCATCGCGCTGCTGCCCGCGCCGGGCCGGGAACGCCCCTCTCTGCCAGGGCGGGCCGGGCGCTCCCCGCTGGCTTCCGGCGGCGGGCGGAAGCGGCGATACCATGGAGGGGTGAGGGAGTGACCGGCCCGACGAGCGACCGCCGCCCGCAGCGCTATGGAGGCGGTGCAGCTGCGGAACCCGCGCCGGTGAGCGGGGACCTGCGGGGATCGGGGGTGCTGCTGCTCTGCCGTGGGCCCCAGACCTGGGGGGTGTTGGTGCGGGGCCTGGTGCCGGCGGGAGCCGGGCGGGCGCGCTGGGCTCCTGCCACACCGGCCCCGAGCTGGCGGGACGCGGTCGGGGCAGCGCCGGGGCTGTCGGCTTTAGTCGCTTCGCACCGGGGCAGCGCCGGGCTCAAGTGGTAGCAAATGGCTTGAAGAGAGGGCGGAGAGGACGCTGGGTCCGGCGGCTGCGGTAGCTGCCCTCGGTTAACGTGGTTGTACCGAGGGCGCGCTGGTGGAGCGGCTGAGCCCGCGGTTGCTTACTTTTCCGGCTCTTTGGGTGAGCTTAGGGCGGGTTCGTCCCCGTCCCGGTGCCCCGCAGTCCTGGTGCCCGTGCTGAGCCCGGTCACGCCAGCAGGAGCGAACCCGGTTCACGGAGGGGTTTTGGGGCGACCACTGTATGAAGCCGTGAGCCCCGTATCTCGGGAGGCCAGGCTGCAGCGGAGCGGGGCAGCGTGTGAATGGAGCGTCGGTCTGTCAGAAGGCTATCGGTGGTTTGCAGCTGGGTCCCGGGGAGCGCTTTGGGCAGCGAACAAAGGAAGCTGCTGGCTCCTGCCTGCAGTGACAGTCTTTTGTTGAACAAAACAGCAGCGTGTCTGCTATTAAGGAATAATCTGTTTTTATTCTGCAATTGCTTAGGCCGGTGTTTAACTGGAAGGTGATTCAGATTAGATCTGAATAACGGCTTAGGGGAGATGGGGGTTGTGTCGCTTTTCTATCCGCGTTGTATAAACACGCCGTGGAGAGGCAGAGCGTGGCTTTGACAGCCGCGAGTGCGCGGGACGACCCGGGCAGTGCAGGCAGTGTGCTCCTGCTGCGCTACAGCAGAAGCGAGGCAGTTTGATGCAAGCAGAAGTTGTCCGGTTGTTGTGTTTGGTTTGTGAAAGGCCCTTTTTTGTTTGTTTTAATCGGATGTGGGCCTCATTTAATGTCACTAAAAAGGATTTGCCCCTTGCATCGCTGCTTTTTTCGGCTCCTTGGAAATGGTGGCTTGTGTGGTCACTGATGCGTACAGGTTTTTTCCCTTTCCTCCTCTTCTTTCGCCTTTCTCCCTCTGCATTCTCACAAGGACAAGTAACGTTCTGTTGGTTCATGCTTATCTTTGCAGGGAAGCTAGTGACTGCTTCAGTATTTCACCACTTCCTGAGTCTGCTTCTTTATGTTTCCTTTGCTTCAGGAAGCCATTGTATATACTCCATGCGTGAGCTGCACCTCCTCTATGGCTTTTGTACGTAAACATAATAGCCAGGGGTCAGTGAATGGTTTCTCATTCTGTTTAAGAAACTGGGGAGAAAATATATTTAGTATGAAAATCCGCGTGTCCTGTGGTGGAGTCATTATCTTTAAAGCAGTAAGAGCTTTCAGGAGTTATTTGCAGTTGCAGGTGACCATGCATGTTTCATTTTCAGTGCTGCTCGCTGTGAGACCAGTAAGTTCTGAAAACTCTGAGGGTAATAAGTTTATGTGTTTCAAAAACTTGTAAAAGCTGGTTTGGGGCATTTGGAGGGGGTTTTTGGGGTGTTTTTTGTGTTGTTTTGTTGTTGTTTCAGACTTTGGTTGTGTGAAAACCAAAGAACGCTCATTTGTGGGCTCTTGTTTGACAGTAAAATACTTTGGTTTTGGCTTATTTTTTTCCCATGTAGTGCTTAACTGTGTCAGGAGGTTTCTTGATGAACACCTCTTGGTGTGGTAGAGGTTCACTGAAACAAATGTGGTCCATTCTTGTTGCTTTGTGGATAGCATCTCCCCGGAAGTTGTACTGGAAGCCAGTGGGGCTAAGTGAAGGATCGCATAGCATCCCTTCCCTAGGAAATATTTCAGCTGACTCTTGTTATTAATGCATTTAAGGGGGATGGACCAAGCAGCGTAAAGATCCTGAAAGATCAGTTTCCTTTTTTTTTTTTTTCCTGTTAGAACTTTCCTTGTATATGTCCAGGCTCACAAATTTAAGATCAGAACTTCTGGTATTAAAAATGTACAGACGAGATGAGTATTGCATCCTTCCTCCTAAGAAATGTATCTCACACATACTCCAAATGCATTAGGGAAGATGATGTTCCCTTTTGCATGGCCCTTAGCGCATATCCTTCTGTTCAAGACCTTGAACTTTAGCAGACGTATCCAATAGCTGCAAGACTCTACAGTGCTGTGCTGGGATTTGACCACCAACGTATAGATCCTGAGAGGTGTTTCCATCAAGGACTGTGATATGTGTGCCAGATCAAACCCTGTTCTCTGTAATTCCCAGCCCTCTTTTGCTATTTGATGCTAATAACATTCAGTCTCCTGGTCGGGTGAAATAAACTTAACTTCATAATCAATTTACTTCTTGCTAAGCCTTGCATATGTTTAAATGGTGCTGTTTATTCTTCTGTTTCAACAAAACCCAAACTGCTGTACAGTTAAAGGTAATAAATTCTCTATTCTTTCATATGCAGGCAGCTGAAGAAGTTGGATGAAGACAGTTTAACCAAACAACCTGAAGAAGTATTTGATGTATTAGAGAAGCTTGGAGAAGGGTATGTGTTCTATTCCAGGTGCTCAGTGTATGTTTCTCTAAGAGCAGATTAGTGTAATGGGTATGTGCTTAGTGGTCTCTGATTTTTCACTTTTGTCATCATGCTGTTACTGCGAGGGTATGTACTAACAACATAGCAACAGTGTTTGGTTAGTAACAAACTAAAGAATTTGTTTCCCAAAAGTATGATATCTTAATCCAAACAGTAGCTTACGGCTCAGCAGTGGGGAGTTAAAACACTGCGGAAAAATGCTAATTTGGAGTCTGTAGGGCTCTGTGGGAGCTCAAGGGGTTTTGTAGTTCATCCCTGGTGCCTCCTGGGGAAGCTGCAAAAGTGGAAATTAACTTCTGTTGCTTGGTAAGGCAGAGCAGCGTGGGAACACTCAGTGAGTGACATGTTTGCTGCCTTAAGCAATTCATTTGAACAAAACCTGAGTTGTAAATCTGCCTGGATGCTGGAAGAAGCTGGAAATAATATCTGACAAGAACAAGCAAACCTCTGTGACCAGAGCTGTAGTTGTTACTGATGCTCAGCTGGTACTGTATGCTGGAAAAAGAGAGAATCTGATTTGTTGGATTTGTATAGATTTCCAGATTTTCCAAAGCTATGGGCAATGTGATGGTGGTTGGCTCTTTTCCGACCATCTCAGTGTGCTGCGACTTGCGTGTATTCTGTTTAGAAGCTAGTGGACTGATAATTTACATTAAAACTCAAAATACTCTCGGAAGGACAGTTAATTTTTCACCTGAATGCTGCACTTGCAAAAAGCATTTGCATTTTTAAAATGTTAATGTATTCAGTGTTTGTTTCATATTTTGTTTCATAGTTCCTATGGCAGCGTGTTCAAAGCTATTCATAAAGAAACGGGTCAAATAGTTGCGATTAAGCAAGTTCCTGTGGAATCTGACCTGCAAGAGATCATAAAGGAAATATCCATAATGCAGCAGTGTGACAGGTAAATGTGTACTGCAAAACCCATTATCGTATGCAAAGAAAATGGCATTTAATCAAATAAAAGCCATGATGTTGCCTTAAATGTTTTTTAAAAGGCTGGACTTGTACGATCAAGTTACCTGGTGTCAACTGAGTCATATTAACTGACCATTTGGGTAGTGTTAATCCCAGCAAAGGTAAGACAACAAAAATGTAGCTTGCACTAAGAGAGCATTAAGCTAGTTGAATAACCTTGCACTTGCTGCCAGCAGAGAGCTGAGCATGTGAGCAGTTACTGCAGTTCTCCCCATGTGCTATCACTTGTTGAGCATTGGTAACTTGATGGTGTGCTAGAAGAGCAGTTCCTGTGTCCAGAGGGGTAATGACTTCTAAAACTGCTTCAATGTGGACATAGAAAACTGTTAGAAGAGGGTTTTTTTTTGTTGGCTTGTTTAAGGGGCACGTGGACGAGAGCCACTAACGCATGACTGCTCTTGCATGTGCATAATCAATGTGCTGTCACCTGCTTGGGTGGCAGAAGTGTCCTTCATGGCCATTTTCTGCCTGTGCAGGTTCTAGTGCAGTACAAGCTGTCTGCTGATGTGAGCATCCCCAGAATAACTTGCTGGCAGCTCTGTGGGCTGATGATTGTTGGCTCCTTGGGTTGTCTTTGCATGTTTCTTATGGCAAAAGATGTTGTAATAACTTAATGAAGAGCTCAAGGGCGTGGAAGACCTCCTCTCAAAGTGTGTCTTAGGCTTAGTTTAAATACACTATTTTCTTCCGGTATTGTGAATCTGGCTTTAAGAAATACTACTACCTTTGGACATCAGGCATGGCCAGCCATTTCAAATATATTGCATTAGCACTATGAAACTATGAGCCCAATCACTCACTCACTCTTGCTGTGCTTCACTCTCACTATCTTTAAATGAAGGTGACCGGTGGCAGACAAAAATATAACTTGAAAACAATTTGTGAAAAATCTGATTGTGTAACTTCGAAATCATTACTCGGAGTCTCTTTCTTCAAAGCAATTAAATATTAACATTGCAAGGCCTGAGATGAGACCTGCAGTTAAGAACAGCAGAGGGAGCGAGTCACTGGAGCCTCGATTAAGTAGGAACAAGATTAAGGGACATTGTGCACTGTGACTGACTTGCCACTTTCACAGGTTTTCCTTAGAAAAAAATTCAGCAGAGAATAGATTGAGTGCACTTTTGTTTCTTAGCTCTGTTCCCATAAAATCAGGAAGAGGTTTTCTGTTAGTGTTCTGCTGTATTCCAGAGGACAGATAGTTATTCTGACCAGTGTACGTTACTAGGTTTCTGGGGTTTAGGCAGCCAAAGATCTGACTGTGAGAAGCGGTCCTAGGTTGCACTGGATCCTAAAATACATCCTGGACTAAGTTGTGGAAACAAGTAGGTGCATGTGGTAGTGGGGAAACATTCATATTAATTAACATGATAGCTATTTTCCAGCGAACTTTGGACCTTATTTAATATTTCCACTTGGTTGCAAATGCTCTGCAGCAGCTTTACTGGGGACTGCTGTGGTTTGTTTCTCATTTCCTTGTCCTGCCTTCTTGCTTGCCACAGCACTGACCTTGTTGTAATCCAATTCAGGGAGCTAAACCAGATTGAAGGCCAATCACGTCTTCTTTCTGTAGGATTTATTTTCAGATGGTTTAGCTCCCTGGACTGCTTTATGGCGGGTCAGATGAGCACCACTCTGGGGAGGAGGCTTGGCAGGGCTGCAGCAGCCCTGTGCAAGTTCAGACTGGTTTGGAATACTTTTGATCAGGGTTTCAGTGGCACTTCAGCTCTGAATTTCTAAAGCATACTTAGGGACTCTGCAGTGTATTGTGCTAATTCAGTTATGCTGGTTACTGATGTTTGATCCTTTGTTTTCTTCTTTTTTCACATTTCCTAGTCCTCATGTGGTGAAATATTACGGCAGCTATTTTAAGAACACAGACCTGTGGATAGTCATGGAATACTGTGGCGCTGGATCTGTGTCTGATATTATTCGATTACGAAATAAAACCGTACGTCCTTTCCTCTTTGAATGTGTAAATGGGAAATGGGGGTGTCCAGCAGCTCAGGGGAGCTCAGTAGTTCTGAGTAGAGAATTCTCGTGGTGTTCAATGCCTGACACAACCATTGGCCAGAACTTGAGATGCAGGTCCTTTGTTTCTCTGAAAGTAAGAAAGTTGATGACATTGACTGAGTTTTGGTTATCTGGATAATGTAATCAGTGGAGCAGATTTTGGTTTGTTGGCTTTCCTGAAAACCAGGCCAGTTCTGAAGTAGAATCTGTAGTCTGTTTGACTTTGTCTTCTTTTGGTTATTACAGGATAAGAATTATTAGTTGAGAAAGTTGTGAAATATCGTACATGTGTATGCTGATTGGCATCCAGTTCTACTGCATAATGCTCTAAGTCACTGACTAATTTCCCATTAGTATAACAACCTTTAGTGAAAGCAATTAAATGGCAATTAGTGAATCTCAGGAAACAGACTGAAACACAATAGTGCTACATCTCAGCAACTGATGGGTTGGCAGTAACTTTTATTTTCTTTAGCTCACAGAGGAGGAAATTGCTACAATAGTGCAATCAACACTGAAAGGACTAGAGTACCTGCATTTTATGAGGAAAATACACAGGGACATCAAAGCTGGAAATATATTGCTAAATACAGAGGGACATGCTAAACTTGCAGATTTTGGCGTGGCAGGACAACTAACAGTAAGTAAAACCAAGATGGTTGTGTACGCTTAGTTTCTTTTTAACCTGCATGTGAGTATGACGTGCTTGTGGAGACTTTGAGGAATTGTTCTAAACTGGGTTTTAACGCTTTATATCAACATAATAAGATGCTAAACCAGCAACAGATTAGAGCAGAGCTTCCTCTCTGGAAACCTTTATACCCAAGTAATGGCTTGCGATAGCATTTGCTGATTTCTTCAGGATATCTGTAACTCCTGTAAGCACATTTCAATTCCTCTTTGCAGCTGTCTGTATCCCAGTCTTGCTGAGCCTAATAATATGCATGCAAGTGGAAGGTAATTAGGGTGATAATTCATTAATGTACATTTGTGGCTAATACAATTGCCTTTGCCTGGATCTTTATCCTACTCTTCTTCTCAGGACACCATGGCAAAGCGGAACACAGTTATAGGCACCCCATTTTGGATGGCTCCAGAAGTGATTCAAGAAATAGGGTATAATTGTGTTGCAGACATCTGGTCTCTGGGAATCACTGCAATAGAAATGGCTGAAGGCAAGCCACCGTATGCAGATATTCATCCTATGAGGGTAAGAACTGTGGCCTTTTAAAATGTATGGAAAGGACATCTTGCTATTGTAGCTGGCTGAATAACGTATCAATGTGCCACCTTGCTTTTAATTTGTTTTCTGACAGTTGATTAAATGAAAAGCAGGTCTTCGAGGAGGAGAATCTGCATGGGAAGGAAAATCACAATCCTCTTCCATTAAGGCATAGCTGAATCTCCCTGTGTTGGGTGTGAAGAAATATATTTTCAGCTGTATTATCCAAAGTGATTTTTTTTCTTTTAAAGCAAACACAATTTTTTTAAGACAAAAAAGGCAGATTCACGTCTCTGGGGTCACATAACGGCTCGGACAGAAGTGTAAGCACCTAATGAGAAAAGTCTGATTTCTTGTTACTTGATCCCTCTGAGCAAATTGATGTATAATATTGGCACAAACTCTTCAGAAGCAGCAAACTCGAAATGTCTGTCGTTCTTTAGTACCAGTGTCTGTTTGTGTGTGTTTGTGTTGTATTGTTGGAAAGCATTAAACTTTGTTTGCAAATCTGGACTGTTCTTCTGGTTTTAGGCAATTTTCATGATTCCCACCAATCCACCTCCAACATTCCGGAAACCAGAGCTCTGGTCAGACAATTTTACAGACTTCGTAAAGCAGTGTCTTGTCAAGAGCCCGGAGCAGCGTGCCACTGCAACCCAGCTTCTGCAGGTGTGCCTTTTCTTACCAGTACATAAGCTCTAGAAAAGGCTTTCTAGAGCAGGCAGAGCCACGTGGCTGTTGAGATCTTGGTTTCATTTCTTGCTATTCCTGCTCACTACAGACTTTAATATGTCATTTTGAAAATCTTAACTTCAACTTTTCAGTTCTTCTCTAAGAGCCAGTCTGACTTCAACTTCCCATCTTTGTCTTCTCTGGCTTGGGTTTTTGTTTGTTTGGCTTTTGGAGAGGTTGTTGTTGTTGTTGTTTAGTTTTGGTGGTTTTTTACTTTCAAGCTCTCACCAGCACAGCCAAGAAACTGCCTCTTAAAAAAGGGGAGGCTGAATGAAAGTGATTGCTCTGAATGGTCTCGATGGTGATGATCTGTGTGATTGGTTCTTGACAGCTAAGCTGCTCAGGAAAGTAAGTGGAGTTGTGGAAGGGAATGCGCCAAAGGTCTCACAGCAGTAGTGCCTTTGGGGCATGGTCTTGTTTGGAGGTCTCCATCCTCTGCCAAACAGAGGTACTGGATTTTTATTTTAGTAATGTATTAAACCTTCATTTTGATTGGAAGTAGACTATTGTAGCAATGTTTTATTGTTATATCTTGGCTCGGGTGCAGTGCTTATTTGTTTTCAAAATCCTTTTCAGCATCCTTTTGTTAAAAGTGCCAAAGGAGTGTCAATTCTGCGAGACTTGATAAATGAAGCAATGGATATCAAGCTGAAACGTCAAGAGGCACAACAGCGTGAACTGGATCAAGATGATGAAGAAAATTCAGTGAGTATTTAGCACCAGCTGTGTACAAAGTCCAAACTCTTGCTCCTTTCATAAGGCTTAGCTGCTTTGTTTTTTGTTTTGGCAATATTTTATCCAGTTGCCCTTGGATTTTATGTAGTTTTTGAGGTTTCTACTTAACCCTATGCTTGGTCCCTGAGAGTGGGATAGCAAGCATGCATGGCTTGTTGTTTAGCTTCTAGTGTAGCTCCAGACCTGTGACTGGATAGGTCTACAAAGAAGTGTATGCAGAAGACTTGATATATTTTCCCAGTTGGATTATATTATTTATTCAGTAATGAGAATTGTTCATTGTAGATTTAGGTCTTAGACTGCTCTCCTGGTGTAAAATAATAATATCATCTGTGATGCACTATGATATAAGTATGTTGTGTTGTTTTACTATTGTTGTGCTTTAGAACCCCCCCTATAGAAACTTTCTACTGCACAAGAACAACCGACAGAAACCTGAGGTGAGGGCATGACAAGTGTCCAGGGGATTGCTGTGAATTTAAATCTGGGCTCCTTGTTTCAGTGGTTACAGCATGTGAATATTGAAAGCATGTTGAAAGCTGTTTTTTGAGCCTCTGTCTGCTTCAACCTGAATAAATGAAATGTGCTACAAAAGGCATTATATGCCAGACCTTTTCAGAGCTTAGTCTTGAACAGCATGGTCCACAGTCTGGATGCTGAAGACATTGTTCATCTAGTTCTCCTGTTTAGACTGCCTATTTATTCAGTGTGAAAGTAACTTACTGGTCATGTTGCCGTGATGTTGGCTCTAAGAGTATTGTCCCTACTCTGTATTTCTTCATTTCTGACTGATCTAGAGTCACATTGCTGGGAGGTAATGTCCGTGTAGTGAAGTTGAATGATCTCTGTCAGTGTGTGTGTGTTCTCCTGAAGCTTCTCTACTCCGTGTCTGCTAGCAGAAGAGTGTTCCTAAGCACTTCCCAAGTGCTATGGAAGCTCCTGCTTCAGTCCTTTGTTAAATGATGTACAGCTAGCAAATCTATTACTTCCTCTCACCCACTCATCTCCACATGAAATTACTTTTCCTCCATTAACATTTCATGCAGTTTTCTCCTCCTCTTGCTTATTGGTTTTGATGCTGGGACGTAAATTACATAGACACCCTTGACAGAACAGGTAAAATGCCTGGAATACCAGAACATGGAGGGGTGTATTTCCTTTCAATGACATTGACATTGAGATGGAGTATTACAGCTTGATGTGCAAGACCTGTGTTTTTCCTCTAACACTAATACAGATCAGTAAGGCCATGATCGCACATAAGGAACTGTGAACTTTATCCTCACAACCAAAGTTGAGTATCTCATCTAAGGTGTGGTGCCTAGAAACCCTGCTGTACACCTAGGAAGTGACTTTCGTTCTTTTGGTTGAATAACTGATCCACATTTCCAAGACACTAAATAGGTTGTGGACATTTTGACCTTATTCATGAAATCCTAGTCACAATCTAAACTTAGTGAAGCACACGCCATCTAATGAAGCTACCACCTCTGGCTGACTTCCTGGGCCAGGAAGTTGTCTGACCGGAATTTGTTTCAGGAGCTTGTGTTTTTCTACAGAGTCAGTCTCTTGAGGCTTGACAGCAATAAGTCAAACTTGTATAGCATTAGTACCCATTAGCAAGTGAAAATATAAGAAATAGTTTTCATGAGAAAAAATTACTCACTTGAATAATTTCTTTCATTCCTTTTAAAATAATTTCAAATTCAGTTCATTTTTATTCAGTGTTTCTGAAATTGATAGCAGGTAAAATTACCTAAATGCTAAAGATGGGCTCCTAATCTTTTTTCTTCAGTGTGGCACATGCAGTCTAGACTTAGCCCTATTGCTAATAACTAGTGACTCCTCAGTGAGCTGTACCACTTGAGACGGGGGTTTTAGATCAACTGTTAAAACTGGTAACATGAATAGGAACACTAAGGACTGAAGTAATCTACTCTTACAGACAGGTCACCAGGTCGGAAATGAGATACAACTTGCACTGAGAAACTTCTGCTGATCATTTATCTGTTCTCTTACCTATATTACACTGGCAGAAAAGTATGAAGACTTTTCATTACCTGTTTGGAGATGACAGGGAGAGAATTAAGTGCATAAAACAAAAATGTTGCTTCTATGTGTGTTTGTAAATATCTCTGGATTAGTAAGACTTGTCTGTATTCAAGGACACATTCTTCACGGGCCTTCACCACCATCAGTAAAGATGTATTTGACATCCTTGTACAGGAAGAAGATGAAACCGATTCAGGTACCATGGTGAGGGCAAGTGGAGATGAAACTGGTACCATAAGAGCTGTCAACACCATGACTGATGGAGCCAACACAATGATAGAACATGATGGCACCTTGGAATCCCAGCTGGGCACAATGGTCATAAACACTGAAGAGGAAGAAGAGGAGGGCACCATGAAAAGTAAGAAAACATCTTTAACTTCTAGAATATTACTTAAGACGTAATGCAGGCTATGATGTGTATTTCCAACCTGCTTTGATTTTTTTTGTGGTTGCTTTTAGTTGTAGGGAGCTAGAACTCCTAGGTGAATGCCCTCTGGCAGTGGAGAAGAAGACCCTTTCTAGGTCAAAGCCATTCTTTTTAGTCTTGCACTTGGTATAGCTGATGGGTTGTGTACAATTTCCACAAGCTTCTGTGGTCAAAAGCCATCTGATTCTTGTTAATGTGAGGGGTTTTGTTGGTTTTTTGTTGTCTCTTTCACAGAATGTAGAGGAGGGAGACTAGCATAGGGTTAATAGAAAAAATTGCATTGCTTTAGGAGGTGACCAGGCATCTGAAAACAGCAAGTATGTTTCAGAACTGATGCCTCAAATTAAGGGCTATGTTTATAAAGTGACAAATACCTCGCAGGTTTCAAGCACAGCAAGGCACGCAGTGGGAGGAGACAGCATGTCTCTAGACTGGTGTGTTTCTTTAGCGTTACCTTAATCACTCAGGACAACTGAATAAACTCTGTGTTGCTGTTCTGAGGCATTCAAGTTGAAATCTGTTCTACCCTAAAATAGAAAAACTCACAAAAACTGCAGGCCTCGTCACAGGATGGTTTTAAGTGATGTAACGCATGGTGGTTTGCTCAAGGACTGAGGAAAGTGCTGAGTGGAGGCTCAGCAGTAGTTAAATCTGACTATCATGGGCAAGGCTTGTTTTCTTGCATTCCTTCCAAAGATTTCCTTGGCTGTCTGATTTTGAACCTTCAGCTATTGTGAGATAGGAGAAAATTTCTCAACATGAATTTTCTTAGGAATTTCTCTGTTGAAAGCTTTTTCCGTGTGGGGGCCTTGTGGAGCTTGTGGAAAGATGCTGCTTTTGAGAAGGAAATTTCAGCAGAATCTGTTTAAAAAGTTTTCAGCCTTTGCTGCCACAACCTGCCACATGGGCTGACACATCTGGTTTTTCATGTGCTGAATCAGTGTTTGCCAAAGACAATGCTGTTGGGCTTTGTGGAACAAGGTACCTCTGGCAAGGAGGCAGGGATGCTTAGAGTAGCTAAAATGTCACCCAAAGAGTGGGGCATGTTAACAGCCTTAAACCTAGTGCGATTGCAGTTTCTTTGCAAATAGACAACACTGTTAATTTCTCATCACCAGTGTGTATTGTTCTATTTCATGATTCATGATAACAGGAGTGTTAACAAGTTGTGGTGCTCCTGCCCCGACTACCAAAGGTGTGTAAGTAAAGTGCCTCTTCAACTGATCTTCCTGTAACTCAAAAGCATCTAATGCTGACTACAAACTGGTGTGCAGAGATTTGAAGAGATGCCTTTGATAATATCTTTTACCAAGGGCATAGTCTCATTTTGAGTAGAGTCAATTATGAGTATACAGCGTCTTCAGTGTAGTGTAGTATCTAACCTCAAGAGGGAGCTCCAGAACAAGCTCTAAGAGCTTTGCGTCTCTGACTTGAAAGTCGGGTCGACCTTAAAGCTTCCTTAGACTTCAGGCTCTTAAGCGCTCTGCTCTTCAGCTGCTGCTGCATCATGGTATTCGAAGCTGAGTATGCAGCAGACGTGCCTGAGCAGCTCTGCCTGCTGGACGAAGTGTTCTGAGATCCTAGGTGCAGGTGACGGTTGACACTGTACCACGTTCATGTGGATGGGTGTCACGCAGTAGTATCCAGTGAAACCCCGCTGTGCTGGGCGCGCTCTGCTGCAGGCTGTGCTGTGTTTTCATAGCTGGTACCTCCATTCCAAGAAATCTGATGTTAATGACTATTACTGTACCAGACTAAAACTTCATTTTTAGCACTGTATTTTCCTCCTTTACCAGTACTGTAATTCTGGAATTCAGACTGCTGAACAGAGCAGTTGTGTGTGTGTTTCTCAGCCACACTACAAGGCAGTGTCTTTGAGCAGCTTGCCCTTCATGTGAATTGCCTGTAGCGCCATTTTTCAGCTTGCCATTTCGGTATTCGTGTTCTCATAACATTCTGTTAAATTGATGTAATGGTGAAGCTCATCAGCCTGCTGCAGAATTCTCTGGAGCAAGTTCTTTTTGTAATCTTAAATATAAATGTAATAATGCTGTTTGAGGTTGAAGAAGCTTCATTGATTTGTATTTTTAAAGACATCTCTATTTCATTTGGCAGCTTGTGTTATGACTCACAATAAATTCTGGTTTAGGTCAATAAAAAAGTTCTGATTTTTCTTGTATGGCATTAGCAGAAGAATTTAGCTTCCTTGTGTGTCATGGGTTTTTGGCTGCAGGCTTCTGAGCTTGTTCTCTAGCCCTTCTTCCTACTTCCAAAAAATAAATCTCTGTCTTCACCAGTTTTTGGTTTGGTTTCATTTATTCTTAATGTAAAAAGTGTTTATAGGATACTGAAATACAGTGCTTTCGACAGGATTGTCTTAGAAATGTTTAGCAAATAGCTTTCAATAGCCTTGAAAGTGATTCTTTTCATAAATCAATTAATGACCTTTCAGGCTCAAAGGAGAAGCATTCGCAAATCCCAGTATATTACATTGCCAGGGAAGTTTTGTTTTGTGGTCAATTGAGCTGTAATTCTGTTTGCTTGAATTCTTTCATTTGTGTGGCTTTTTTCTGGGCACTCAATATAAATACTCTGTCAGCATTAAAAATGTCACTGTGACATTCTGTTATGTGTTTTGAAAGCACTCAAGTGATTGCCTGAAACCGCAGATACTAAATTGTGCTGCGACGCATTTTACTTACAAATCGATTGCTAACAGATTTCTTCTGGATTGCAGTTAAACTATTCCAAGTAAACTTTGGAAGCAGCTGAAGAGCTATAGATGAGCAATGATTTGTAATAAGACATTTCCATTGTGGTTGAAAGCTGGAATAACTTTTGAACTGTTAATATGTCTGAAAGAATCTTTTCCCCATTTTTCTATGAGAGAATACGTAGTGCTAGTAAACAGTGCAGCATTTTTTACTCTTTTTGCTTTTTCTGCTTTATTCGCCATAGGTCTTTAGATAGTGGAAACTTGGCATGAGTTTTTCTCTTCAATTTAGAGAGTGGAACATAATTTTATAATATAGCAGATAAACATATTGCCTTCCTTGGACACTGCAATACAATCAGATCCAAGTGAAATAGGATCTAGTTTGTCTAGTACTATAATCTGTCCTACTTTCTACTTTAAGAGCCTCTTGCTTGCTTAAGCACCAAATAAAGTGACACTGGAGAACATAGAACTGCCAGCAGTGGTGTGAGTTGAGCTGTCTGGTTTTGGGGTTGAAATGAATGAAGGATCTGGAGATGGCGGAAGAATTGTGGGTGTGGGGCTTTATTAACACAGCGCATATTCAGTAGTGTCCGCTGCCGAGGTAGACCAGAAGCTCTAATAACGCTGTTGCCTCTGTCTTGATAATGTAATGTGTAGGTAAAAATTCTTCATAGTTTGTGAATGTTTGAAATAAAAAATTGTAGGCTTTGTTCTCATAATACAGTTCTGGGTGGTTTGGGTTTTGTTACGCTTTTAGCATGCTGACACTGCTAAGTATGGTTGTGTCCTTTCAAAGAGATATTTCCCCTCTTGGGGGGAGAGTGGATTTCATTAGCAAATGAAGTGAGCTAAGATGCAAACTTCACAATTTCCCATTAGAAAAATTACTTGGAGTAAAGCTTTGTTAGTCTTGGTGGCTTTATGAGACATCCAGTGGCCAACACTTAAACCTGAACCTGAGAAGTGTTAACTGCCAAGACTTAGGAAGCTTTTTTTCCCCCAATAATTATCCTGTGACTTTTCAAGTAAAGCAATGACTGTAAAAGCTGTAACATGAACAGCAATAGGAATATGGAAGCTTTATGTGATTGTGTTAATATTTTCATTGAATGACGTATTACTGGTATGTAGCTGAGGTAGCTGTAGGTAGTGTGATATCAGTATTTATCCAAAAAAGTCCAGATTTGTGTTACCCAAATATCTGATGCAGGTACTGTAGACAATAGCTCTGCATCTTGTCAGGATTTACATCATGTAGGTATCAAAAGATGTTGGCTGTGTTTTACCTCTGGTTTTCTCCGTAGACAGTGGCTCTTTGTAGAAGCTTCCCACTACTTAGTGTTATTAATGTCCAGTGCTACAGTTCTGTGTTTAAAGTAAATTGGACCATTTAGTCATCATTGGGCCATTGAACACTCCAGCATTATGCATTTAAATAACACAGTTTATAGAAACTCCTACACTGATTAAACTCTTCTTGACTGTAATAAGCATTGTACTGCTACTCTCGAGGTATGGGGAATACAAATCTTCACAGGTAAGTCTTCCAGCTGTGCTACTTTCTGACTTTTATCTTAATAGCATCCTTGCTGGCAAACTTGACTATGCAGTGGCTAGCACTGTTTAAGGATATCAAGTTGTGTGGACTGCAGACTGTGGTTCTGAGCGATGGGAGGAGTTGTATGTGCTGTCACTTTGTTGTGGGGTTTGTTTTTCGTTTGAATAGTGATAGGCTACTGGAGCCCAGTGCAGGGTGCTAGCGGTTGAAATAGTGGTTCTGTGCAGACTGAAACATGAAGTGATAGCCGGGATCTAAGTTGGATGCTTATCCACCTTTGGTTGTCCTGAATATTTGACAAAGTGTTACCACTACGACAGAGTTAATCATCTGTTAATATTTTTGCTGAGACATTGAAATTGAAGAGGGGTGTGTGTTTAACTGAGCTATTTTTGCTGTTTCTAACACTTTAAGCACTCCTGCATTTGTGATGGGGGGATAGAAAGGAGAGGGGTTATTTTCCTTTGTTTTGCGAGAAGAAGCATTGTCTTGAAGCTGGGAAATAGTTACTAACAGAGCCCTGAATAGTATATAGGGGGCAGTGTGCTTCAGAAGACTCAACCAAGAGACAGAGTAAATCACTTAGTAGGTATATCCATGACCCATACGCATGCATATATGTGCATGTACAGGCAAACTGTAACCTACCTGTCTCTTCTAAGAGTAAGCTTACTTTCTACTGGATCAAAATAAATCCTGGAGGAAGCATTCCTCCTGAGCAGGAATGAGAAGAACACAATATAAATTCCTTAACTGCAGAAGTTTAAAACCAAATTAATTTTTACCAGCAAACTTTTCAAGCTTCAGGAAAAAAAATTTTCCTTGCCATGTTGTTTTCTGTTCTCTGTAAACGAGCCAATGGGTTTCTGGGTTATGAATAGAAAGGGTGTTAGCAAATGCTTACCTGATTATCTGCCTTTTGGGGAGCCTGAGCTGTTACCCACAGCGTGCTGGACCTGACGACTGCATACCTGTCGATGATGTTGTTTCTATGTTAGGATTTATTAGAACCCGGGCCAGATGATGCAGGATATGAAATGTTCACTTCTTTCTTGATGCACCTTCACATCTCGCTGTCTGTGACACATTCTGTGGTTGCTGGACTAAATTAGCAATTCAAGCTAATGAGGTGAAAGACGTAAGGTGTCCACTGAAAATCTGTGATGCATGTTTCTTCCTCCATTAGAAATACATAACAGCTTTCTTTGCTGAGTTTTTATGTAAAAAAGATTCAAAAGGAGGTAACCTGGTCTTAAACAGCTCTCATTACTGTGAGGATTTCCTTCTCTTTCAGAAAGAGTCCTCAGTTGTGTACACTACAGCTTTGAATGAGTGTTCTTCCTCTTCTCCTTAGATGATTTTCATAGAATCATAGAATCATTTCATGTGTTATATTCATTAAAAGAGAATAGTTGGGATACCAAGCATTGATTTTTATGGTAATTTAGGAGCTCTCTCTTGATAGCAGCATCTGTCAGGTATATTCTGTTTTGATTTAGTTTAAGATAGACCATAATTATGGGAAGACTTATCCCCATAACATTTCCTATCTATTGAAGCTTATGTGGTCTGCTTTTCATATGAGGAAATCTCAGCTTGTATTGCCAGTGGGTAATTCATTAATGATGGAGCACTTTTTGCTCTGGTTGAATAAATTGGCATCTCTCTGCTCCACTGCATAGAATCACTCAGTCCTGATCATACCGTACAAACTACACTGTTCAGCTCCTAAAGTTAATCTGTGATCTCTTAATAAATAGCCTGAAGCAAGTAAAACTGCACTTCCATTTAAAATTTAACATTAATGAAGCATTGCTTGCGCATAATCATCAGGCAGCGTTTTGTGCATCCTAAATACAGGTGCATTTTTGGTCTTAAATTCAGTCCAAAGCAGGCAGCAGCTCACTGCAACTGCTGGGGACTGAGCCTGTGAGGAGTCAGTGAAAGATCTGTGCTTATTTAGACCTCTAAAATGAAGGATGACATTGGATATGAGAACTCCTTAAAATAAAAATACTAAAAAAGGGCAAGAAGGGAAGGTGAATACTGTAGAGGATGATGGTTTGAACACCAAAAAGCTTGAGGCTTGCTCAAGAGCAAGTGCGTATACACTGGCTACCCATAAACTTCAGCCTGGAAATGTGAGGGTTTATGACTCCAGAGGAACAGCAAACCTGTCAACAGCAAGGACAAGGTACCAATTGTTTTACAATAGACCTTGATCCGTCTGTGAGAGGGACTATATAGTCTTGTATATGCTAGCAGAAGGCTGTGCTGTTTGTCCCAGCGGATCCTTTCCGGCATTACAGCTGAATAAAGGCAGGTAATAGCTCTGCTTCTTCAAAGTTAACATGAGTGCTCTTCACTGCATGTCTGCAGAGCTCTTTTGAGCTCCTGCTTGCAGGGATGCAACTTCTGAGCTTTGTGCAGGGCATTTGTGATACTTTCCTAGCACAAGTCAACTTAAACTTCTGTTGGTTCTGACACCTCATTGTCATAAACACAAGTATTATCCATTGCTGAGGCCAGTTGTCCTTCTAAAGGTTGAAGCCTTCTGAAATCTTGACAAATATATGTTCCCAGTATTAGGTTTTAGTTTGGTGTTGCTAATGTAGTAATTGATCACTTCATTGTTGATTTACATTACCATCTTTGTAGATGAATTTGTAGCATGTTCTCATGACAGTTCCCATCCATAACTTCAGCTTCGGTTTTGGGAAGGGGGGAAACCTCTCACCATGGCTTCAACGATAGGTATTATAAGTATTAACTGCATAAACTGACTTGAGTAGAGAGCACACAAAAAAGTGTTCCTGAAGTTATCTTACTTTCTCTCATGACAACTATTGCGACTCTAGAATATTCACCCTACGGAGATAACAGCAATCTCTTTCAAGAGGAAAGAATAAGAAGTCGAAGATTCTTCTGCTGTCAAGTTTGAGTAGAGAATAATAATTCTAGAGAAAAGCAGAAATTCTGGTTTCATTACTCAGCAAGCTTGACAGAAGGACTTTGTAAATCCCACTTTCCTTTTGAAGGCATCCTTTGAAGTTCAAGAGCTTCTGAAAACTGTCGATTGTGAGAGCTAATTTGACAAAATCAACAAAACGAGGGCTTTGATTTCTGGGATTAGATGTTACTGAATGATCTGGTTTCATGGATGTTCTTTACTGCTGGGAGAAAAGAAAAAGGTAAACCTCCTGTTGGTTTAATTGACTGTGTTGCTCCTTCTTTATCATTCTATTTTCTCTGCAGCATCATATGAAACTACAAATGGCCTGAAGGCTCTCCACACTCTCCTTGTCATCTTTTGCTTGATGTAAGGCAGTATTTTGCAGTCAGCCACTACCCCTGACCTCTTCCATTCCTTCCAGTATTGAGGCTGGTGACATTTTTGGGAAGGGAGCGCATCGCTGTTTAAGCTTCTCTTTAAAACTTGCCCTTGCTGTAGCCTGGCAGAGGAGAGGCTCTAGTGTGCTGAGGCCACTGGCTGTTGCTGATGTTGCCTCGCTGGCTTCTTGCAGTGCCTTGTATCTGTCAGTCATCTTTTGTCTCATTTGGACTGTTTGTGCTTTGGGTAAGGTCTGTCCCATCTTTCATGGTACCACTCACAGTTAGACTTTGCTTTCCAGTGCTGAAAGGGTGCACTTAAATCGGTGGTAAGCGTAGCATGGTGCTCCCTTAAAAATCAAAATCTAAGGGGATATTTGTTCACAATTTACAGCATTCTCTACCTTTGGACCAGCCAATTTCACATCTTCTCACACACAGTAGTGGTGTTCTTAACATGTTTCTAAACACGTTTTGTAACATATTTCTTAACTGTTTCTAAACATGACTTCCTACCAGGCAGCACTTGTGAGTTTTCCATGGAGGGCTCCTGCCCAGTGCCTGTGGCTCCCTACAGCCAGCCCAAACCTGCAATTCTGCAGTCAGTTGGACCAGCTCCAGCGAAGCTGTGGTGTTCCATTTGTGTAATTAATACAGCTCCTAAACGATGACTGCGTATCTAAATGGTAGACCGTTAATGGCTCCAGGGACTTCTCGTGGCTCATCCTTATAGGCAACTCTTTAAGTTCCAAAATAAATGCATGATGAAGCCTTTCTTATGACTGCAGGGTGACCTTCTCATAAAAGGCTCTTCTCTGCCGCAGCTGTGATCTCACTTTCTGTCAGACCTTCGTATTTTAGTCTAACCCTATAAAACCAGGAAGTTAAATGCTTTTTGGCACGAACACGTTTAGTGCTCTGTCATCTTTCAGCAGCATCTGCTTCTGCAAATAGCAGTGATCGATTTTTGTCTTTGGCTGCCTGTTATCCAAATCTTAAAGATATAGCAGTGTGATTCTTGTGTTGAATTAATAGCAGATCATCTTTGGAAAGATGACACTGATGTTAAGCACTAACATTAACGGAAAGAAATCAAGTCGTGCTGAGCTGATAATTGATTTGCTGTAATGTCTTTCTGTTTCCAGAAATGTTTCTGTTGGTCTTGCTGCATAGGCACCCCTACTGAGATCATAGCAGCAGCTACAGCTTCAGGCATCTTAAATCTGTGTTCTGGCTGGTTTTAATTTTATCTCTTTTTCCCCCATTTTTTTGTCAGTTAGCAATCTCTATTTGAATCAGTTCAAACAAAAACCAAACCAACACTAAAGATGCAGTGTTGCATGTTGATGTGTAGAAATGCACTAAAATTGGTGACTAAATGTACTGAAATTGGTGACTGAAGGTTTCAAGTGCCTGAAGTGAGTGCAGAGTTAGAGGTGTCTGACAAGGGGTGTGAGGGATGTTAGTCACAGCTTGGCAGGGACCTCTGAAGGGCATCAGTCTGCTTCCCTTTGCCATGGCTGGGGCCAAGTGCAGTGGTTGCTCACAGCCTTGCATGGTCATTTCATCCTTGCTGTGCTGCACAGCCATTCCTGTTGTGAAATCTTTCTTCAGCCAAGTTGCCCTTGCTACTCTTCAAATCCTTCCTCTCATCCTTTGGTGAGAGTAGTGCTCTGCTGGCCCGTTGGGGTGGGAGAGCACAGTGGAGCCTCTCCTGCCCTCCGTATGCTGAACAAACCCCCTTCCCTTCCACCCTCTCACCATGGCAGAGACCCCTTTGGTGTCGTGGCAGCCTTTGCTGCAGCCCCCCACCAGTTTTTTGGTCACTGGTAGGGGTGAAAATCCTGTTGTACTATTGAGCATTATAAACTCACCACCACTACTTCATATGCTTCCTTCATCTGTTTAATTTCTGCATGAAAACAGATATTTTATTAAATAAATCTTGGGTTTGGCTATGCCTTTCAATAATTCAAGTTGCCAGGGGAGAGGAACCTCAATCCATCTCACTGTTATCAGTTTAATGCCAGTGCCAGCAAGAGCTGCCCAGAGCATGGAAAGGGATTGCACGTCAGCTGAAAAGCAGCACAGAGGAGTTCCAGCCACTCCAACAGCAAGTCAGCTTCATGCAGGATCCAACTTAAATATCTATATGCAAGCGCATATAGAATGGGGAATAAACAAATGGAGTTTGAGATCCTTAGGGCAGCATGGAGGGTGTGCGGTAACCCTGGACTTCAGGAGAGCAGACTTTGGCCTCTTCAGGGATGTGCTTGATAGAGTACCATGGGATAAAGCCCTGGAGGGAAGAGGGGCCCAAGTGAAGCTGGTTAATATCCAAGGATTACCTCCTCCAAGCTGAGGAGTGATGAATTCTGACAGAGAGGAAGGCAGGCAAAAATGCCTCCATGAATAAGTTGCTCCTAGACAAACTCAAGCACAAAAAGGAAGCCTACAGAGGGTGGAAGCAAGGACAGGTAGCCTGAGAGGAATGCAGCCCAAACTCTTCTAGGATTCATGATGCTACAATAGGTTGTTGTTCAGTAGATGTAACTAGTTGTTTACAAATCCTGCAGTTGGTAAAATACAAGATGGGGGAAATGAGCATGGTTGTTTCAATGACACTGAATGAAGCTCTGGCATGAGCAGTCTTTAAGAAGAAGAACTGGAGCAAAACACTTGCTTTCAGAGTCTCCTTGCTGCAAACATTTCTTTTCAAAATATAGAATACAAACTTGATAGAGATTTTCTTCCTTTTTTCCTAGGAAAATTACTAGGTCTCAGTTACTGAGACCTAGGCTGGCTGTGTATAGGTTAGCATAGGTGGTTATGAATTCCTTTATTGCTACAAAACTTGTTGGTGTTAAACATTACCATGATTGGCTGTAGCAACTCGCATCCTGCTTCTAGCAGGCTGGACTGCAGCAGAATCCAAGGGGTGCATTTACTTTGTTCTAAATAAATGTTTTATCACTTAGCAGTAATTGGATTGCTATTGTGTTTCAGTAATTATTCCCAACAGCAAATCTGTTCTCCACTTCGTAGACGTGTTTCGTGACTGACCTTCGCACAGCTTGTTTTGAAGGTGTCTTTCTTGATCTAATTCTGGATGATGAGGGGTTTGGTTTTGTTTTTTAAAAGAAGGGGAGCTGCTGTCAAGGGTAGAATAAATTGTCCTTGCTCCAGTTGTTATGGTGCAAAGTATAAGCACTTCAGTTCATGCTTGAGCTTTTAGCTGACCCTGGAGAGGCAGCACGATGCAGTGCTGTTTCAAAATGCATCATGACATTTCGTGCTGCGTAGAACCACACTTCTCTCAGTATCACAACTCAAATACCCTGCCAAGGTTTCTTACACTTCATGGAAATTTGTTCTGTAATGTGTCTATAGACAAATAACTTCCTAAAGTATCTCATAGCTGACCAAGGAATTCATACACTTGTCTGAGGATCAGACGGAGTCTGTCAGGGAAGCTCTGGATCACTCGATGGCAATTTTATGTGCAAGAGTAATACTCAGTGATTAAATTTTAATGGATTTTCAGAGCAGCTAATATTTTTTCAAGAGGAAAGCAGTGCTGAATGTCCTTAGTGAGCAGTCTGGTGATGGCCTGCCTTCTATACAAACTCTTGCAGGAGAGTCGGCATTATGCAGACTCCACAAGCCCATCAAAGGACAGCTCCATCCCCTGTGTGCTTATCTGAAGCTCTAAACTTGTGATTGATTGCCTGCCTGATAGACTATATTTATTTCAAATGTATGGCATTCGACAGTGAACTGATTTCCACAGTCCACAGTTAGGCTGTTCTGATGTCATTTTTGTTAACTCTAGCCCTACTCCTGCTTTCTGAAAATGATGGTTTCTGTTTGGATTGCCTAGGACATCCGTTTCAAGTTGGAGTAACCTCCTTCAGTGCCTTAGAGAAGCGTGTTTTTATCAGAACAATGACATTTTACAAGGTACTGTCACAGTGCTTACTTCCATTATGCTCACAGGTTTTGTGAAGCATTTTATCATAACGAGCAGCACAGTGGCACTAAGCTGTGAGTAGATTTTAGCTGCATTTGCAGCTGTCATGGTGTTGTAGTGCAGCCTATTAAAGCATGTTTGCTGTGCAAGACTGCCTCTTCATTTAGATTGAGACTCTTTACAACATATAAGCTGCACTCGAGCACACAAGCGAGGCCAGGTTTAAGTGTGAGTAATCTGGGCAGCATTTGATGAACCAGGTGCACTAGTAAAGAAATCACATTTGGAGATCACAGAGAGGTTTATATTGGAAGGGACCTTAAGGCTCATCCAGTTCCAAACCCCTGCCATAGGCAGGGACACCTTCCACTACAGCAGGTTACTCCAAGCCCCTGTGTCCAACCTGGCCTTGAACACTGCCAGGGATGGGGCAGCCACAGCTTCTCTGGGCACCCTGTGCCAGCGCCTCAGCACCCTCACAGAGAAGAATGTTTTCCAAATATCTAATCTCAGTCTCCCCTGTGGCAGGTTAAAGCCATTCCCCCTTGTTCTGTCCCTACAAGCCCTTGTCAAAAGTCCCTCTCCAGATTTCTTGTTGGCCCTTTTAGGCACTGAAAGCTGCTCTCCAAAGTTATTTTGACTTCTCTGTCCCTCTTTGTACCATTACCCATTTCTTATTGCTACAAGTTTCTTAAATGCAGTCTGGAATTGAATGGTTAATCTATATAGCTGTCTTATTTGAGTAATTCAATAAGAAAGCGTGTTCAGAGTACTGACTGACTGCTTATAAAAAGAAAACAAGAAGCTTTGCAAACTAATTAAGCCTTTATACCCAGAAATGCAGAACTACTTCTCCCCAAGGGGAGTTATGTGGTATTTGTATGGTAGACATGGTTTTGAAAGCCTCGTTTGTGTACTGTTCTATTCATAAATATAAAGATGAGTTTCTGCTTGTAGAATAACGCTTTGTTAGGTTTGGATCTTTGCATATTTTGCTGCATATGCAACCTGGCTGGGATGAAAAAACCCAGCCTCTCTAGTTGGGAGCATTTTAATTCTAGTATTCAGTACATGAAGCTTGGTCACCTGGTAGCATGATTTGATGGATGGATCGCAGAGGCCAAGGCCTCCAGCATTATAATCACTTGTGTGGTGGGCTTTAAGCTTCCTTTTTCCAGTTTTCTTAGTGTGCAGCCAGTTTTATGATTGAAAAAACAGTACTTTAACCAGTGCTTTATCAGTACCACGTGATTTAGTGTGTGCTAAAAAAAATACAATCACTTCTGGGTATGATATATAACCGAAAATATATTTCTCAAAACACTTGTTTTATTTTTTTTTGCCATTTCTAGGGAGAGATGAAACGATGCAGCCAGCCAAACCCTCATTCCTGGAATATTTTGAGCAGAAGGAGAAGGAGAATCAAATCAATAGCTTTGGGAAGAATGTGTCTGGCCAGACAAAAAATTCATCTGATTGGAAAGTACCACAGGATGGAGACTATGAATTTGTAAGTCTATACTTTGAAATTCAATCAGTGTGACAATCTTTTAAGAGTTTTAGTCAGAGCTGCTATAAGATTATTTCTTGTTTTGACAGACTAATGGAAACTTGAGGACATTCTAATTGCTAATGCTTTTGAATGGGGCATTTTGAAAAACTCATTTTCTTTAGGTATTTCTTGCTAATAGGAACCAGTCATTATCTGTATACTTGCCTTGTTTAAAAGCAAACAAAGGAACAAAAATGAGAGTACAAGCCATCTTTCTTTACTTCCCAGTTATGCATTTAAACCAAAAAAATAGAATTCCAGATGGCAGTTGGAAAATGCAAATCCAGAATGTGTAGTGTTTGACAAAGAACAGTGTTAGAACCATTGAATTCCCATGTTTTTCTCCAGCTTTGGCACTGGGCTTTGTTCTGTTACATAAACATCAAACTTGTCTTCATTCTTTCAGATCTTCAGTTTCAGTCTAACTAGGATTCACGTGCTCAGAATTTTCAGGAACTTTTCAGAAGTTTAGAGAAAGATTTATTCTTCATAAATTTGATATCATTCTTTTTTGTGAGGATGGAAAATTTCTGTTTGGGGTTCAGAATGCCAGAAGATTCATGCTCTGCTGAACACTGCTCCCTCCGCTGTGTTTTCTTTCAATAGCACTTCACTGCAAGCACTTTGTACTTCAAGTGTGTTGTGCACCTTTACGATGTCTGTTGGTGTTGCCTGTGGTTCAGGTTGTCACACTGCATTCAGTAGCTGGCGAGATTCACTCCACCTTTACAAAGCAGTGTGGAAGGCGAAATCCCGCTGCTAGTCACGACTCCAGGAGGTGCTTTTCTTTGGGGCTGGGATAATAGCTGGAGCCTTTCATTCTCTTTGTGCAGGTTGTATAGATTGCTGCTGTTACATACGTTTTGTTGTCTGTGCTGCTGCATCTCAAATTTTCTTATTTAGACTGAAAAGGATGGGTGGCTGAAGGACCTGCTGTATTCTCTCTCGTGTAGCCTGTTGTGGTTTAACCCCAGCCAGCAACTAAATACCGTGCAGCCACTCGCTCACTCCTTCTTCCCTGTCCCATGTGGAATGGGGAGGAGAATTAGGAGAAGGTAAAACCCCAGGGTTGAGATAAGAACAGTTTAATAATGGAAATGAAGTAAAATAGTAATAGAAATAATAATAACAACAATCATAGGAAAAAGGGAGAAAGAGGAATAAAATTCAGCAAACATAAGTGATGCCCAACACAGTTGTTGACTACCTGCTAACTGATGCCCCTGAGAAGCGATCAGTGGCTCCTGGAAACATCCTCCCAGTTTCTATGCTAACCATGACATGCTTGGTATGGAATATGCCTTTGGCTAGTTTGGGTCAGCTGTCCTGGCTGCGCTCCCTCCTAGCTTCTTGTGCCCCTCCTCACTGGCAGAGCATGAGACTGAAAAGTCCTTGATTTAGAGTCAGCACTACTTAGCAACAATTAAAACATTGCTGTGTTACCAACATTATTCTAACACTAATCCAAAACAAAGCGCTGCATCAGCTACTAGAAAGAAAATTAACTCTGTCCCAGCTGAAACCAGGACATAGCCCTTCGCTCCATGTGTCCCTAGGCTGAAGGCTTAAAGTCTCTGCATAAACATGTTTTGCGTATGTAACCTACAAGCTGCCTGTGTATCAGAGGGTCTGGTCCAAGCACATGATTTCCAGTCAAGTCAGACCCTTCATTTATCTCATTCACCTTACATGCTGTAACTTAATTTAATGATAAACAACTTTTCAATGTGTGATGTTTCCCAGGAAACATCCCTGGTTTGGAGTATCTTAGAAGTCCTTTGTAGTCTGCAGAAGATGGCCCAAGGGAAAATTTGCTGTAATTATTTTACTTTCTAATTTGGTTGATAACAAGTTTACCAATTACCCTGATTTCCACTGAGTACTATGTGTTCCACCCTCCATACCATGAGCTGTAGGTCCAGGCTGCACCCAGTGAGCAGCACAAGCAGCGGGGATGACGCAGGAAAGGTCGGTGCCATTCTAGCAAATAGGACCTACATGTATTTTTAGAATGTGTGAAGCAACTGTTTAACATGCACGTGACCTTGTTTTCTGATTTCCATTAGTACTGAGGTATTGCCCTGTGCATAGATTACCAGTGCACTGGAAGCAATAAAAGCAAGCAATAAAAGCTAGCAATAAAAGCTAGCAATAACTCAGGCTTTGGGTCACCTTTGTGTAGTAATCTGTAGAAATTTCACTTCCCAGCTGTATTTATTTCCCCAATTCAACTGTGTATGAATATCCCAGCCTGTCTTGCATGCAAATTTAGTAACAGAGCTACTCTCTTTTCTGTAGGACAAGAAAAATGTGTGAAAGCAACCTTAATAAATACACGTGGGTATTTGTATAGTTCTTATCTGAGGGTTAGCAGTAACTTCACGTTGTGTATTCAGAATTAAAACTGGGTATTTTCCCCTTTTGGCTAAAAATGTATCAATTTGATGGCTAGCTCTGGGTAAAAGTCATGTTTATTAATGCTATATTAATTGAAAGCCTCAATGAAGTAAGTATTGTGGAATAAGGAAAAAGAACATTCGTTAGGTGCATCAAGTCCATCTGTCCTAGATACGCCTGCAGCTATAACTTACTTCTGCATTGTCAGAGTGGGCAGGTTTGATCAGACTTTGTAGAATCTGCAGGATTCCAAGTGGAGATGAGATCAGTGAGATGCTGCGTGAATCCAAGTTCCTCCTGGGCCATAAGAAATGATTGAAATATTATTGCTTTGTTCTACTGCAGACTAGATAAATATGCCTTCTGTATTCTCTTCTGTATTCCTCTCCCTCCGATGTGAGTCGCACCTGAAATCTCCTGTCTTCCAAAAAAAAAGGGCAATACTAAATTACAGAAGATTTTTGCTGTCTTACCCTGTGGGAAAACCATTTGACCTTTTCTTAACTAACATTGTTTCTCGGAAGCAGGCAAATAAGACGGTCTTTATATCACAATGGCAATGTCATGTTAGATGAGGGTTAGATTGAGTCAGCCCCATCCACTGCAGAGCTGAAAACCCCAGAGATCCTGTTCGGAAAGGTGATGAACTCCGGTACTCCAGATGTGATGCTCTGGCTATGGTTGTGGTCAGAAGTGGCATAAACCCAGTGTATTTCCAGCAGTGTATTTCCAGCCTTGGATTTCTGAGGTAGAGATTATTATTAACTGATTAGTCAATGCCTGATGGTGTTAATGTTTATCGCCACTCATGTATGAACAGGGATCTCTAAAGATTTAAGCCCCACTTGATTACAAAAAATGTTTTCAGGAACATTATGATTTATTTAATATGGGGGGGAAAATACTAATTATTGTCAAAAATTCTTGCATTTAGGAAGAGTATAACAAACTCTAATATGAAAATGCTGCAGGGGTAGACTGTTAATGGGCAGGCTGCAGTGTATGTATAATTCCTAATTGCTATAATCAGATCTCAAGATTTTTGTAGCTGAATTTCATTTTGCCAGTGAATGTTAGTCACATACTGCTGCACAGGCTTGAGCAAATAATGCCAGAAGGTTTGTTTAGACAATGTCATGCATTTTTTCACTTTAATCTTCCAGTAGTACTGTAATATACAGCAAAATTAATTGTGCGGCGTTTCCTGCCCCTAGACACAACAAACCCTTTGCTTATTCCTATTTTAAAAGCCTTTTAAATGCTCTGAGTGGGTTCTAATATCACTTGTGGCTAAACTGGGATCACTTCTTTTCTTCTGGCTGTGCTTGAAAGGCCTTCAGTCTTGCCAAAGCTATTGTAGCACATATTTGTGGATCATCCAGAATGTTGGGTATTATATCACTAATAATTTCACTGAAAGACTATTTTGTTAGCAAATTAGCAGGTTCCAGCCATTCATGGCTTATGGTAGCTATGACAATACTGAAACCTTTTTGGTGTTATTTCCTGCATGTGGTATCGCATGTGGCAAAAATGAGTGGCAGTAGAGCCCCTGTCAAGCTTGAATTTTGCTATCATGATGCAGCTGCTGGGTTTTTAGTACCTGTAGTGTTGAGCTTAGGTTTTGCTGTTACTCTAATTCATATTTTTTCATGTATCAGTGAATCTATGCAAATTAACTATCCTAAGGGCTTGTTTTGGATGTGGCGTCAAATAGGACCTAACTTGTAACAGACGCTAGAACAAGAGTACTGCAGGACATCAAGTCTTTCCTCAGGCTTTACCCAAGCAGTTGAAGCTGTTTGCTCCAAGGCTTTTTTGATTCCAGTACCTGTGTATGTGCCAGCCCTTCCTGGCCCGTGCAGCGCAGCCTGTCAAGAGCTTAATTGGTACAGACACTTCTGCATTGTCCAGCTGCTTTTGCTATCTGTGCTTCACTGGAAGAGCACCAGGTGACAGCTGAGCTTTTGAAGGGAGGAATTGCCACTCACCTGCAGGACCTCAGCCGAGAACTGCAACTATCAGCAGCTGTTTTCTGCCTTGGCAGTCTCCATCCTGCTGCTGCAACTCTGGAGAGGAGCCTAACATTCAGAAACAAGGTTCATGTCTCTTTCCTAAGAAGTACCCTGGTTCTTTTGGAAAGACCTTGGTTTGCTTGCATCTGCTAAGTGTTGGTAAATGAGACCTTTCCTTTTTCCTACAGTTATCAACAGCCAGTAGTTTGGGTCTTTCCTTCTCACTCGTTGTCTCAGTGAAGAGGGTCTGCCTTCACAGATTGAAGCAGATCTTTGGAGCAGGACTTTCTTCCTTGCAACATATATTCTTAAGAGTGTCAAGGTTTGCAGAAGGGAGTAGGCAGGGCAGATTTCTCCACTTTCTGTGGAAGGACTGTGGGAGATGGCAGTTGTCATGGCCTTTGTTCACAGTTCAGTGTGCTGCGAGTGAGCCTGTGTTTCAGCCCTTGTGTTTCCATGCTCCAAGCGCTGTTCTCTGCACTAGCTCATCTTTTTAGCTCCCTTTGAGAAGTGTCTCGTTGGCTGCTGATGGGAATTTCTTTGGACAGGAAAGACTGGTGAGATTTCCCCCAGTTCCAAAACAGACTTTAACACTTTTCAGTGCATAGTGTCATCTGTTTCTGTACTGCTGGGGAACAGCATCCTGCAGGCAGTAGAGCTGTTGCCTCTTGGATTTTTACAGAGCAAAAGAAGGAAGATGAGCAGGAGGCGTTAATTGTCTCTTACTGGGGGGAAGAATGAAGGTGCTGATCTGCTGCCACTTTCACCAGGGCTGCACAGTTAGAACCCTCTTGTACAAGCAACAGTTTTTGTCTCCATCTCACCATCTGCCAGAGATGGGCAGAGGAAGGACTTTGCTGAGTTCCAGGACCAGGAGGGAGGGCTGGGTTTGATCCCACAGCTACAGATCTCTTTCCAATAACCAGTTTTCTAGCCTCTTGCTTCCAAAGTGTGTGGGCCCCAGCTTGCTTGACCTCCCTGAGGATTATACTCCTTAAAATTGATCGGGTTTGAAATGAGGCATTTTTGTTTCCAAAGTGTCTGTAGACTGCTTATTGTGGTCTTTGGGTTTGTTCAGGAGCTCTTGCTCCAGACAGAGTTCTTCTTTACACAGAGCCCTGCCAGGGGCTCCTTGGAACAGGACACTGTAGGAGTTGGATGGTTCACCAGCCAGGGGGACAGGCGGAGCAATAGAAATATATTTAACAATTGCAATTGCAGTTAGCTCAAATAAGAGACAAAAGCAATAGTCTGACAAACTGTTGAAGCAAAACATCAAGAAAACACATAAATTTTAATAAAGTTCAACTTCTTAAAGTATATTCACATCTTTTAGAGTTACTGAATTGTATGTACTGCAAGAGTTGGTATTGCAGCTGCAGCCTCTTCTCTGTAACTTTGAATAGCTCTATGTCCATTTGTACTTACTTGATAGGAAAACGTGATACTTTTCGTGTGTCTGCAAGCGGCGTGTAGGCAGAGCTTTTAACAGCTACTGCTTTTTACAAATACAGTGGAAATGAAAGCAAGCTTTTCTCTGAGCTGAGTGGAGGTATAATTCTCTTTTTTTGAAGTAGTAAAGGGAAATAGAATTTTCTGTTTACTGAGTCAATGTTTCATTATCCTGCTCTCATCTAGGATATACTGGGTTTTATTAATGTTACTTCTATGCTTTTACTTAGTAGTTTGAAACATTACATTGGAAACAATGATTTTAAAGTAGGTAAATAAGTAAAAACACTTCTGATATCTTCACCATCCTCCAGAGAAGGAAAGCGTGTTAGCCTAAGGGTGTCTTCAGCTTGTTCAGTTGAGCAAATGGCTGCTGGTTTGCAGTGAAATCCTGAATGTGAATCCTTCTTCTTATAGTTAAGCAAATTGGGTATTGGTGTGATAGCAAGAGACTGAAGTTCGTACTGAAAAGATTATAGAATGCTTAATTCTTTCAAAGCAAGTCAAATCACATTAAGGATCATATGGTATTTGTGAGTTTGGTGGTAGACACCGGCCTGACAGTGCCTGCAGATCAGAGTCTGCTTCTGCAGATCAGGTGTGGTCCAGGCAGTAAGAATGCCAGCCTCAACAGATCCCTGCAGGCTGGAGTCCCAGCCAGCACAGCACAGGGACTTGGTGCAGTGATTGATGCTTTATACACTGCTCTATTCAGTGCCATGAGTCTGCAGAAGTTGTGGCTGGTATCATGGTGCACAGCGTTAAGTCTCTTCCATCATGCTGCTGCTTCCCCTACACCACTATAGAGCAACTGCGGTTCAATACAGGTGTCACAATGCATTTCTTCTCCCAGCTCAAGACTGTGGCGAAGAATGGCTGTGTACTGGAACCGTCCGTTTCCTTCATTGGAAATGATTTATGGGGATGAACTGTTAGAGGGCAGGTGATTTATTGCTAATCAATAACAGTAAACACATTCTGCTTTACAATGACCAGGGTGTCTAATTTATTGTATTCTGTCTGTGAAGGTGTCGTTTGTCTTGTGAACAGCTTGTTGTCTCCAGTACCTGGAACATTCAATGTCTTTGGTTTCTCTGAACATTCATTTGGATAGCATTTATTAGCAATCTAATATTGATGCTTTATAGCTTTACTAGCTTTTGTCCTTGTAAAAGTCCAATCGATTAGAAACTTGGGATATTTTCTGTATAGTTGCAGTCTTTGGAAATGATGGCAGACTAAATAATTGGCTCTCATTCTGCTGGAACTGGTCTTTGGGTCTTTTTTAGCAGTAGGAGGAAGGCGTGCTGAGGATACATGGATAAGGCAGATGCTAGAAGAAAAGTACTTGCATTACATGAGTAAGCTGCTGTTGTGTGACTTTTTATAGTTCATCATTTTATAGTATTTGCTGATTCTACTGTGATCCTTTGAGCTTTATCTTCCTTTTACTTCTGTCTTTTAAGCAGCTTGGTGAAGGTGTCAGATGCAGGCCTCTGCACTAATCTTTCTGTTCCTCGTTTCTCCCATCCAGATTACACAAGTGAATAACCTGAGCTGGTTACTTGAGACTCCAGAAAGTCTCTCTGCATGGACAGGAGCAAAAAAGGCTTTATTAGAGTGTGCACATTTGCCAGCCATTTAAATGGGATTATTTGAAGATCAGATAATCTTGAGACTTCTGTTGAATTTATGAAACTGGGAATACAGTCTTTATTTTCTAAGAGAGCAATTTGCTCTGACCCTTGTGTGATGAAAGAAGAATGATTGTTCCAAAAATTCATTTAATTTGTGTAGTTTTGCCTAGAAGGGGAAAAAAGCCTGTTTGGTGAAAGCAGAGCTTCTCTCAATAACATTTTTTATGAGACTGAGCCAAACACTTCGAGTGGTGAATCTTCGGGATTTCTCTGGCCAAAAGTTTCTTCCCTTCATCTGTCATGAACTCTCCTTTTTCCCAGCAGCGGATGGACTAAAAATTACTTGTCAGGCCCTGATCTCTTCCAGTAGTTTTACTTTGATCATAAAGAGGACTTATTTGCCAGGGCATTCATCAGTTTGAGAGATAAAGCCAGATCTGGGATGGCTGATTGATAGCCCTGTCTAGGTCCTATGCAACTAGGGCAGATTCTCAGTTGGGAAGCAAGTAAACACGAGGAGATACTTTTTTTGCGCTGTGCTGAATCTAAAATAAAGTTTTCTTTCAATGGGAGAGCATTAAGGCCATGGGGGGGAGGAGGAACATCAAAACTACATTCAAATAAAAAGGCTATTTTTTTCTGACAGCAGAAGGCAGTGCAGAATGGGCCATTTTCAAACCTGAAACCGTACCCCCATGGTATCTCCTGCTAATTGAGGAAGATCTTGAAGTACCTTGTAGTACCTAGATGTAATTTCCACTGTGAAGTATGATTTATAAAGAGAGACAGGGTTTTGTGATGTTTTATACATAGGTTTTAAATGTCACCTGCCTTGATTCATAACATTCATGTCCCTTAAATGGATTTCCTATTTTTTTTCTTTCAGCCATCTGCCAAGAATTTTTAAAGCCCTGCTAATTGTTTGTGTTTCTTCCAGGCATTACCCTTTCAGCATATTTAGTACGTTCTTCCCAGCAAATACTTTTAATTTGTGACATCTTTATGAAAGAAAATGGTTCATTTTGTCACTTTGTAATCAAACATACAGTCATTTTGAAAACAAGCCCAGGAGCAGCTTGCTTATCTCTCTTATTGTTTGTTAAGTGGCCTTGAATCTTTTGTAACATTTGCATGATGAAGACACTGAACCTTACTGCAAACCTCATCAACGTCGTGGCTGCTTCAAACCGCTGATGTGATTTACAGCAAGCTCCATGTATGTAGGTTTTACAAATGTTTCTAAATTCCCTTTATAACAACAACAACAAAAAACCCCTTGAAGATACCAGGTTTGGGTTTTAAAATCGTCAGCAATAGTTGAAATTCAAAAAGGGAGTTCAGTGGCTTCACTCTTATATCTGCTGCGGAAAAGAATAGATTTCTGCTCTCTTCGGTTTGGTAGCAGGGTCATTGCTTACCACCTGCTTTCACTTTGGCACATACTAACATTGATTACAAAGCACTTACTGCCACAACCTGCTGTCAGATTTTCCTTTTTTGCTATATTTTTGTATGTCGCAGGCCTTCTGTGACATAAGGCTTTTAAAGGAAACACAGTGAGTGGGAAGTAAAATGAGTTGCTGTTGTGTTGAATTGCTTAGGTCATAGCCCTTAATGGAGACTGAAATAATGTAACCTGGAATCGGCTTCATAATGAGCGCTTGGACTTGTAAATTCCACATCCTGCACTATCTTTGAGGCCCCTTTCATACTGTTGCATTTAATCAGCCGAGACATTGACTGAAAGTTTTGTGGATGAACTAGCTAAGAGAACTTCACCCAGGGTCTTTGATCGTGGGATTTGTTCCACCACCACTGTATGTTTAAGGTCAGGCTGCAACGTGCGTTTCTGCTTTTGCAAGAAAGGGAAGAGGAATTAATAATTGAAGGTGATACACTGGAAAAATCTCTGAGCATACTGAATTCTTTAGAAACCCTGTTTGAGCTTTGTTATGCCTTGAGATCTGTTTTCAAGGCTGGGTGTGTTCTTGGCACAACATCTTCCTTAAAGAAAGAACACTGCTGCTGAGACAAGATCTGTTTGAAATGCTTCTAAAATCTTCTTGCAACTCATCTGTCAGCACAAATGTTTGTAAAGGGTAATGTAGTTTAGAATGACAATCTCATCCAGGTTTTCCTTATCTGTAGCAAAAAGCTCTCCTTTTGGGGACCCTTTGCATCAGAAGCCTGATGGGGCTGCTCTGGATTGCCTCTTGGAGGATGAAGTCTTTGGACCATAAGGGAAAAGCCTGGGGATAGTCTTCATCAAGCCTCTATGAATACTGTCCAATGGGCAGGGTCTCATCTGGACAAGTGCTTGAAATAACGTACTGTGGAGGATCAAAGTTCTACTTTTTCAGTAGAAAAAGTATTGTTTTATTCTGGATAAGTAATCCTGAATAAATAAATTGTTAATGCTTCAGTGAGTAAAGCCCTTAGGAGCAAGGGAGAGAGGAGGACAGAGTATATCGGATTGGAAGGAAGCTCCATTACAGACCCATGTACCCCTCCTAGCAGAACTCAGGTAAACCTCTCAGATTTATAGAGAATTTTATTTGATTTAAAGGAATCAGCATTTTCTGACAGATTGCTTTTCTTAAAGAATTAAAACCCCACATTGGTCAGCTGTGTACTTTACAGTTGAGTCATGCAGCTGCCAGATCTTCAAAGCCCAATGACATGATTTATTTCAGCATGTCCAGAGGTATTTTGGTACTCTTACTTAAGAAAATTAAAAGCATAATCACTTAAAGAAGGGCTATAAACCTCTACTGTGTTTTTCCTTAATCGAATCTCTGGCAAGCAAGTGTTTTTTATAAGCAAGTGATGCTCCTTTTTTGCTCTTTTTTACTTTTCTTGTCCAGACAGGCTGACCTTTTAGTTTGGTTTCTAATTCAGTTGCTGAAAAAAGCCCCAGTGAGATAACTTGGCTTTGTGGTTCCAGGATTAGTCAGCCACTTTCTGAATCCCCAAAGGATTTTTAAGATTTGGACTCCTTGAAGTTCAGTGCTGCAGAATAACACTGACACAACTTGTTATTTCCTTTGTTTAGATTACGTGTGTACAGTAGTGAGTGAATAATGTTATTCATACTCACGATTGATACTAAGGCTAAAAAAGGAAATCTGATCTTGGAGCTTGGAAGATGAAAATGCATTGCTCTTTCAATTACTGCTTTTTTTAAATGACCACTTACATCAATGAGTAGAGCTTTGGATGGGTTTTCTTCCTTAATATAACTTCTGTGCAATGCTGAAAGTAATAACAGTGTGCAGAGGTTATATGGTTGTGCTGGCCATAACACCAGTATTTCTTGAGCCTTTCAAGGATTACAGTAAGGATTACTAAAGTGCAATTCTTGGCTAAGAGCAGCTCAGGAATGCCAGTGTTATTGGTGCAGGCTATGGTCTTCATGCGGTTGTGCAGCCTCCTCTGCTCTGTGGGTAACCGCTGTATAATCACTGTGTAGTTATGTCTGGGTAGCCAGAGTAGCCAGGCAGATCTGGATGTTTGCTATAATCCTCTGAAATTGGTTCCTGTATTGGGGAATTTCCTGATATCTTGCCAGCAGCAAAGCTCCCGCCTGGCTCTTACAGGCTTTCAAGAAATGGGGACAAACCTCCAGGTTGTGGGGAGGGTGAGAAAGCAAAGAGACGACACCTCTTAGCTGGTGAAGGAGCAATTTTGTGTGTCTTCCATAGTGGTCATAGGAATTAGCTAAGTGAAAATACACTTGCGTTCTTGCTGAACCAGCAGGATCAAACATGGTGGGTGCAAACATAGCCTGAAACGAGATAGTTGAGTAATAAAACTGTGGCCATTATTGCTAAAGAGCAGCTACCTCAGCAGCCACTGGTGAATGAATCTCCATCGGTGGTGCTGGTGCTGTGAGGAGCAGTGTCCCAAATGCAGGAGCAGCTTCCCACGCAGCCCGTCAGGCTGTGTCTGTGCGGCAGCTTGAGAGAATCCTTCCCAGGCTAGCAAGATGCTAAGCTGACAAGAGAGGTCTTGGCAGTCGATCTTCCTGCAGAGGTAGGACAGAGGGAAGTTTCCAGTATAGATGTGATCTCCATGGTGTGTCTGGCATGAAGGAAAATGGCACACATTGCCTTCCAGTAATTCTGTAGGAATAGTACAGATACAATGGTCTGGCATGATACAGCTCTATTTTAATCAAATAAGCAGAGCTACTTAGAAAATATCTGGGATCTTTACTAGTATTGTAGCAGTAAGAGGTTTCATTAGCCATAAACCTCTGCATTTCTGAAAGTAAGGCAGGCCTAACCCAAAAACATCATCTGAGAAGGCCTGGGTCTCCTCTGATTTAACTTTCTATTAAGATACTTCTTTCCAGTTCAGCTAGAGATCAAACACTGAATGTGTGTTAGTGTCCATCTGGCCTCCACAAAAACTGATGTTGTGCTTGTAGTCATTTATGTGTTTCAGCTGCTTGACTTGCACTGACGTAAGCTGACTTAAGAGTCAGCTGTAGAACACGTGATGATCTAGTTGAAAGCTCAGTGTTCTTTCTTTGTGGGAAGTCACCTGCTGTCAAGATGAGGTGGCCTGAAGCAACTGTCTCCAGATGTACAATGACCACAGCCGCTGTTGGCTTTCTCTGGGAACTTCCTGCCACATTGCTGTTTTGACTGGGCTGGGTGCTGCAGCCCATGATGTGTTTTTCTAGCACATTGCCTAAATTATTAAGATGCATTAAAAGCAGAAGCTTGTGCTGCCGAGGCTTATTTTTCAAATCCTTTGAAAGATTAATATCCGTATATTTAATCTTGCATGAAATCCCATAGCGAGCTCATTTCATCCACTGCTTTCATAACAGTGAGGAACCTCAGACATGCCGAAATGCTAAAAGAGGGGAAGTCAAAATAATCAGAGTTTGTGTAGGCACTGGGGTTCGTTCTGATTTACTGTAGCCCCTCTGTAGCATGGCTGCATAACAGATTGGTAGAGTTGTAGGGTCCTGACAGTCATGATGAAAAAGTGGGTGGTAAGTGCCTCTACGGTCTTAGATTCTGGCGTCCCTTGCATTTCACATCTTACAGTTAATAAATAGTTAATGCCTGCTCGTGCATTACATCAAGGCCTCCTTATGCTAGAAACATTAAAGAGAACAAGGCACTTAATTTTTAGATCAGTGATTGAAAGTATGCCAAATGGTATTGAGCCAGCATTTCAGGACAAAATAGAATCCCAGAATCATAAAATGGCTTGGGTTGGAAAGGGCCTTCAGGTCATCCAGTTCCAACCTCTCTGCTGTGGGCAGGCGCGCCTCACCCTAGACCATGTTGCCCAAAGCTCTGTCCAGCCTGGCCTTGAACCTTGCTAGAGATAGGGCATTTACCACTGCTTTGGGCAACCTTTCAGGGCCTCACCACCCTCACAGTAAAGAACTTCTTCCTTTTATATCTAGCCTGAACTTCCCCTGCTTAAGTTTGAACCCATCACCTCTTGTCCTATCACTACAGTTCCTGATGAGGAGTCCCTTTTCCAGCGTCCTTGCAGGCCTCCTTCAGATATTAGAAGGCTGCTAATGCTAAGGAAATGCCAAGAAAATGCTAAACGCTAAGGAAAAAAATGGCTTGCTATTCCAACATCAATTTATATCAGCATTTTCAAGACCTAAAGTCTGGTGCACTACTGAGCATGAGAAATCACCCTCTACATTTAATTTTGGCCAGAGAAATTGAATGCTTTTTTTGCTGGTTTAAAAAAAGTGCATAGTACTATTCAGTAATCTGTTCCCTCAGAACATATTTGATACGAGCATGTAATTGTTGCTGTGTTTAACCAGTCTTTCAAGTTCCAGAAGGCTAATTCCAGAATAATCTCAGTTCTTAACACTTGTCAGAGCTCACATTCATGAATCCTTGAGATCTGACACCTCTCCTTAGCTTATGGTCTTCTATAGCACCCATGCACTCCCGCATGCTGCAGGCTGAATTACGCTTCGAGGTGGTTGCTACAAATAGTTGCAGCAAGTGGCATCCAATGGGTGATCGCCTCCCCAAAATAAAACCCTGCTCGAGGAGGTGATAAAAGAAAAGTTCAGATGTTGAGGTGGATGCACATCAAGCTGATCTGCAGGATCGTGGCCAGGAACTACAGTGTGCCCTTGGTTTTATCGGAAGAGAAGGATCTTGATAGCATTGCTGATAGCCAAGGTCAAGTGAAGTGAGAGTTTAATCAGTCTCTTCTGTCAAGAGCCTCCCATCCCAAAGGACATCCGAACACTTTAATAGACTACTTGTAGGAATTCTGCTGTACTTATCTCTGGTATGTAGCCACTTCTGGTGTCAAATGTGATCAGTTGCCTTCTGTGAGGGGCTCAGATGTGCTTCCATACGGTTGTAGTCCCAGTTTGGTTGATTTGATTTGGTTTTGTTTTTCCAAAGATGCTTCTTGCTACTTTGTTACAGGGGTAACATTTTTCATTATCTCTAGCAGCAAATTCCTGTTTGGCATTTAATGTTTAGCATAGCTTGGGTAACTTGGTTTGGATGAAAACCCTTCTCAAGTCATGTTTAGATTTTGCTTGTCTGAATACACACAACTAGGTGAAACTTTGTGCTCCCTACTAATATGACTCAAGATGCCTTCAGTTTCTTTGGGGGGCTTTGATCACTGGGCATGCGGTCAAGAACTGTCAGATTGCAGCATAAAACTAGGCAGAAGAGGAAGATATAACAGTAAAAGCTTTGCTAAATAGACAATGAATTTGTTTTGTCTTTAGTTCCCATCTAACTCATGTCTTTTCTACTAAAAATTTATTTCCCAGTGTAGCGTGGGAAGCTGCAATTTTATTACTTCTGTATTTTAGTCTTCAAACTCCCACTGCCCCTTATGAAGTGATAATTGTTAAAGCCAGTTTTTCCAAAGGCTATTTAAAACCTAAAAGTTTGACATCAAGTTATGTTAAGCAGTAAGTGCCACGTGGAATATCTGAGTGAAAGGCAGGCAGACTGCTGCAGCTGGGTGTTCCCCTTCTAAAAAGCCACAGGCTACTGGTGGTAAAGGTGGGAGGATATTCAGAGAACACTCTGTGTGTGTGGAAGACAAGTGTTTGAACTCGGATATTATGGTAAAGGGGTATGACTGGAGGGCTGAGGAAGGAGAGAACAACTTCCTAATTTTATTTGTAGGATCTGCAGTACATCAAGACTTGAAAATATCCTCCTCCTGCAAAACTGTTCAAATCCTTCCACTGTGAGGAAAATAACCTCATCTCACCCATGTCATATGTATTCCAGTTTTGTTCCAGAAGCCGGGATCCATCTGCACATTTGAAAGATGACTGTAGAGCAAATGCATCCCCTCCCTGGAAATGGAGGGTTCACATTTGCCACAAGCTTCAGGACTTCAAGACAGTAAGATCAAAGCCCAGATAGCATGAAGCTTTGCAAAGGTGCAAAGAAAAAAGGCTTCGTGCTAAATCTGGGGGTCAGGTTCAGTGTCGGCACGTAAGAGGAAAGTTGCAGGAGGAACATGTTTTTCACTTGCCCCAAGATAATATTTTTGATTCCTGTGCAGCTGGTAAGTTAGCGCTCTGCAAAACTCTTTGTTGGGCGAGAAATGTGTGAAAGCTGCTGGGAAACAGCTCCGTTTCTATTTGATGCTCATAATTCATGCAGCAGGAGGATTTTGCTGGCAGTGTTTTTTGGTAGAGAAGCAAATAAGTATGATAGCTGAAGTGACTTGGGGATTACTGGACGTTGTATTAATGTCAGTAGTGCAGACTGGTCTGGGGCAGTGGTGGCCTTTGCTGCTGAAGGGCACTTGAGGGACTGGAGGGGTATGGTAGGTCCCAAACTGATCAAGCTACAGACCCTGCTGTAGGAAAAAACAGGCATGGGTGCTCTTCAATGGATGGACTATGGGTACAAGAGAACTAAAATCATTTGCATCAACTTCTAATTCAGAAAGTTTTCACTGTTCGGGGTTTTTTTTTGTTTGCTTTTCTTGAGGACAGGGAAGGGCTGAGCTCAGTCTTTAGGCTTTGTGTTTTGCAGTAGATCTTGTGTGAAACATAAATCTGGCATGGTCTGTTTAAGAATACTGCGTCGGGTTTTCAGACTGCCTCTTGCTCAGGACAGAAGTGCATAGGTATAAATTTCAGACCGTGGTGCCCTTGAGGATCGAACCTGTGGCTCTCTCTAGCATGTCTGCAGAGAGCCTTTATTTGTTCTCCTTTTGCTGCTTCGATTTTTACATTCAGTAGAATATCATGTTGCAGTGACATTTTACCTGACTATAACAAATGCTTTCTTCCTATTTTTAAAACACTGATTTGAAACGATGGCAACTCAGAAGTTGCTGAGGTGAACGTTGTTCAGTGGGGTTGTTATCTGCAAGTCTGAAATGCTGGCAAAGGGATGTCATGAATAGCTTACAAATCTGCTCCTTTAGGAATAAATTGCATATGAAATGATCTGTTCCTGATTTGCCCATCATTACTGCATATGCATGGAAACGCTGTAGGTTATGTCTTTCTGAAAGATGTAATTATATACGTCCATCTGAATGACATAGTAGAAATCATCAGCATATTAAGACATGATGTTGCTGTCAGTGGTGTTTGCAGCCTGAAGAGCAGCAAACAGCTCGTGTCGATGAGGTTTTCAGGTGAACGTTGCACTTCAGTTTGTCTTCAGTTGGGCATTTTTGCAGAGTTAAGGTTGTTCTCAAAACCTTGAGAAAAAATACACTATTCATGAAATGGTTAAAAATCAGCTTTCTGCCCATACAACGTTGCTTGAACAGTTTCACATCTCTGCCTCCTCTCCCTGTTGATAACGTGTTTGATCAACCTTAGAGCAAGTATTTGATATCAGTCTTTACATTTGAAATGAGATTCCTTCCTTTAAAAGTTTGTCTTAGCTATTTGATCACTGTGGACGAAAATAGATAGCTTTTACAAAGACATTTGGACTTCTTACACAGAAGAACTGCTGAGGAGAAATGAGTAAAGAAATAGTACTGAGCCTGTGGCTAAAACCAGCTCTAATTGCAGCTGTTCAGCACTGAGACTTTACCCTGAGTAACCATCTGTCAGGAGATGCTCTGTCCTTGTCCTTCTTATTTTGCTTCTGGCATTTCTCTAAGAGAATAATGTCAGTACCCCAGGAGTCTGCCACTGCAGAGATACGCTGAAGTTTAAAAACTTCATTTCTGGGAGCGAGTCTGTCTGTGGCATGGGTTTACAGTGAAATGTCATGCAGTGAAGTGGAGGCCATCGGGTATAAGCAGTTCTCTTTTTTTTTGCTTTTAAAGATGCGTGTGCAGGTGGAAGGACAAACTGAGCACCAGCCCAGCTGGGTCCCAGGGCTCATGTTGTTGCACAGTGAGAGCAGAGGTCTGAGCATCCTCTGCAACTGCGTGGGCTCTGTCTCTCATTAGTCATTGGACACTTGTCAGTCTCTCATCAGCTCATCTCTGGTGAACAGTCACGTTCTGGACCTTTACTAGTGTTGCCCTTTGGCTTTTCTTCCTCTCTCGGGAATGGCATGGCAGTCACAGCCACACTGATGTTATTCCACATGAAAACTCTGTAATTAATTCATCCTCATGAGCACACAGCATTGCACACAGGATGTTTTTCTGTGCTCTTAGATTTTTCATTGCATTGACTCTCCTCACTTCCTTCTCCCATTATCCCCATTCTGTTTTAACCTGTCATCAGTCTCCTTAAGTAGCTGTAAGGAGTACATCATCTCCTTAAGATGCAGTACTTTGTTCTGCATCACCCACCGTGCAGGTAACCCACGTCTCGATGTGTTCATACTGATACATATCTGTAGGCTTTTGCCCACTCCAGACTTAGCTGTACTCCAAGCATCTTCCATACTGTTTGCCATCTGTCCTGACAAACACACAGTCCCAGGAATTGTCAAAGTCATTGCATCCCTTGGCAGGCAGTTGCTTACAGTTAGCAGAAAGACTTTGTGTGTCATTATTGATGGAGGATGTCCCGTGATGCTAAATTGTACATTAATAGGGAAAGACCATCACTGCAAATCTGCTCTGCCCTCTGGTCTGCCAACTCTGGCAATTTTTTTCTGCCTGTAGGCAGCACCCAACATTTTATGAGGGTGTTGGAGAAGGCTCAAAGGGCATGCGTGGAAGGTTGCAGCCCTAGGACAATTTCTGACATCTAATAGTTAGTTTAAGCCATGAGCAAGGTCTATTAGATCTATTCCCAACTCTTAGTAGTCTAGCACTGGGTACTCTGGAAGACCTGGCAGCCATTTGCTCTGCTATAGCTGCTTAGTGTATGTGTTCAGTACTTGAATTAATGTTTTCTATTCTGCATTTTTATTTGACTGTTCAATTCCCTGTGCTGTGAGGAAGGGAAATGTTGAATAATTACCTGCTCCATCATAAATTAGTGTGAAAAGGCAACTGGTGCCATGCATCAACTTAAACTGCTGTCTAGGAAAGTTGTATTAATGTGTTTAAATAATGTATAGCTTTGTGGAGGAAGTGCTTTGTCTTTCTAATGAACAGTTGCCTGACTGGAGAGACCCAAAGACTGTGTACCCTTGCAGGAAAGGTTTTGGTTTGTGTGTGCCTGGATTATTAAGGTGGATTTGTGATCCTGTAACTGCAACCAGGAAATATCTCATTTAGCAGAATATGCTGAAAAATTTCAAATGACCTTATGAGGAATCTGCCAGCAGATGCCTGTGGTTCGGGAACTGGTATCCCTTCCACTAAAAGGAAAAAGGATGAGGATTTCCATATTTTAGTGTTTCTATGCATTTTAAGGACTGATTTAAACTGCCATTAAATAGCCAATAATTCAGTGATTGCCTTATAACAGGCATCAAGCATTTCACTGTGGTTTTTGGTTCAGAAATAGCTTGAAGGATAACTGCAATAGCTGACTAATTTAAGAGCGAAACCAGGACAGCAGCATCACTTGCATTTAACTGAAGTAAAGATAAGTCAATTACAACATTTGTTGAAAGTCTAAAAATTGACACTTCTTTGTTCTCAAAAAACCCCCCTCTGTTTCTGCGAATCACGTGGCCTTGGATGGGAAAAGGACTGCTGCTTGAGTGAGCATCTGAAGCGCTTCCAGTGTCTGTACTTCTTAACACTATCCTAAAATCTTGTCTGTTCCACAGGTTATGCTATCATGTAAAGGGTGTAGCTATGGAGATCCTAGACTGTCCCAGGTCATGTTTGGCATCTCTGATCACGGAGTAAAACTTTCCTGTGCCAGTTCTCAGCAAACTGGCACACACAAGAGAGCCAATTAAACAAATGGCAGGCAGATAGGGAATTCAGTGCAGGGAAGCTTGTCCACTCTAGCCTGACATCTTCACGTATACCGTGAAATACAAATTGTACTTGCATATTGTATCAGTATGAGGCTGACCCAAATTGACCTGTTGTATGTGTTCTGGGGTTCCTCACCATGACTGAGGTTCAGCCAGATTGTATGTAAATGCCTTCTTTTTTTTCCAAATGCAACTTAAGTGAATGATTTTTTATTCCTTTTCACCTACAAGAAAGCTGAAGAGGGACTTTTGATAAGGGCAGGTGGTGACAGGACAAGGGGAATGCCTTTAAACTGACAGAGGACAGATTGAGATTAGACATCAGAAGAAGTTGTTCCCTCTGGAGGTGCTGAGGTGCTGGCACAGGGTGCCCAGAGAAGCTGTGGCTGCCCCATCCCTGGCAGTGTTCAAGGCCAGGTTGGACACAGGGGCTTGGAGCAAGCTGCCGTAGTGGAAGGTGTCCCTGCCTGTGGCAGGGGTTGGAACTGGATGAGCTTTAAGGTCTCTTCCCAAACCAGTCTGGGATTCTGTCTCCTTTTGTCACTTAGCAGAAGTTAGTTTAGTAGAAAGGGGAGAGGGAGAGAACTTCTCTTCTGTTCCACCTCAGTGTAGCATTTCTGTTCTAATGAAGTGTTAGAAAAACAACTGAATGGGGGACATATTTCACTGGTTTTATACACTCTCGCTGTCACTAAACAGAGCACAAAATATACCTGTAAAATGAGCAAGGGCAGCCCAGAATCCTGAGGTTCATGCCAGTCTCGTTGAGAGCAGCAGTCTGGAGCAGAACTCTTCCCCCTTCTACTGGAAGATGCATTGTGACCCTCAGATGGGCAGCAGAATCTCTGTAGATGTGCGGATGGTGGCTGCACTGATGCCGATGTCTGTTGTTCTTTTATCTCCCTGCTAGCTGAAGACTTGGAGCGTTGATGAACTTCAGAGGAGGCTCTCAGCCCTGGACCCCATGATGGAGCAGGAGATTGAAGAGATTCGCCAGAAGTACCAGTCAAAGCGACAGCCGATCCTTGATGCTATTGAAGCCAAGAAGCGGCGGCAGCAGAACTTCTGAGCCACCAGCAGAATATTCTTCCATCCTCAAACAATCAGCCTCTTGCTTTTATGACTACTAAACAGATTGATTTCTATTGAAATATGCTAGCAAAAAATAGAGGGCAATACTTCTGCTCATTTATTTTTCCATAGCACCTTTTGTGAACTCAGGAATGCCATTAAGTGGAAAATCCTGATGGTATGTTTTAATGTTAGACATATATTTAAAACATTATTCCGAAGGAGTTTTGTTACTGTTTTTAGGGGGGTTGTTTTTAAATGGGAGGAACAGATAGGCTAATGGAAGTTGGCTCACTCTCTTTTCACCTGAACTTTCAGTAGCCGGTTCTGGTTTTAAGTTAATATGGATTGTGGTATTTAACGTCTGCATCTTTTGTGGGGTTTTTGTTTGTTTGTTTTTCTTTGTGAATGCACAGACTCAATTTCAAGCTCTTAGCTGTATCTTTCTACTGTTAAGGTACTGATGAGTTTTAGGTCACTGAAGAGAGCGGGTGAGAACACGTTCAAACTGTTCCAGCCTTTCAAAAGAAACTGAAATCTCATTTTAAAAGCCTGTAATAAGCCCCATGCCTTACACTGTGTGCTTTAAGCAAGTGTGGTTTCTTCAAGACCTCAGTTTTGTCCTCTTTTTGTGTACATTAAGAATTGATACGAGTAGATAAAGCATGTTGTGCCTCCATCAGAAATTGCATTCTGCAATTTAAAATCCACACCGACTTAAAACCAAAAGCCAGTCGGTGGTCTGATTCCCCCTCATCTGTCTGTTTGGAAATGTCCTTCAGGGAGACCCTGCTGATGGTGGAGTGTTAGGAAAAGGAAACAGTATTGGAATGGATGGAAGTTGTGTGAACCTCTCTCAGGAATTAGGTACTTCTGCTGTGTCTGAGAGGACTTAAAAATCTCCGCAGTTTGTGAAACATTTTGTAGGCTTCATTGCAGATTTACGTCTTTAGGTGCTTGAATAAAAACTTAATTTCACAATCCTTCACATTTCTGCAAGGTTTAGCACATCAGAAAAGTTGAACTGGAAGTGAAGACTGTTGAATTAACAAAGATGTGCATTTATGGTGGTGGAGCGAAGGCGGAGTTGATCTGGGTGAGAAGATAATTACTGATGTCATGCTGGGAGAGCTTGTATCTCCTATGTTCCAGTTCCTCTGGACGATCTTGTGTTGTTTCTTTAAATTTCCCTGATGTTCCTGCCTGGTTTAGCTCAATCAATGAACATGCCCCAGCGTGTACAATCGCTGTGAGGGTGGTGCAATTAACTTACACCAGAAGAGTGGAGAGTAAAATGGAAGAAGCAAAGAACCTCGTTGCAGGGCAGAGACCAAGTGGTGCCTGTGCCCCATGGGCTGTAGCAGCAGAGGTGTGTAGGTTTAGCTGTATTTAGCATATGGTGAAACATTTGGACAGAGCAAGTATTTCTACTGATTTCTTTTTATTTTCACTCACATGGAACAGTTTTCCTGGCACATTTCTGCAGTAGGCCTTCATACATTACCTAGATAATTAAACTAAATAGCAGTGTCTCCTGAATCAAATGCTGCTAGAGCGGTGAAGTGTTCATTTCATGCCTCCGTAGGCTCTTTGTGCCCCTTGGAGCAGACTCTTGGCTACCGTTGACAGGTATTCTCCATTGCTGTGAAAGGAACCAAGCCATTATTACCCCCTCTGCAGATCTGGTTGCATCCATTTGTCTGTTGATCCACTGTGTGAACAGAGCTGTTCTGGAGACCAGCAAACCAGTTGTCCCTAAGGGCAGGGGGAAGCAGTAAGCAGTGTATCTAGGGTGCTGAAGGAAGAGTCCATCCTGGGGTAACCAGTGAGCTGGTAGCCTCAAGTGCTGGGCAAGTTTTGAATTGGCAAAGCCAGGTAATTAAAACCTCATTGCTGTTCACAGACTAAAATCCCTTAGTCTGGACCTTCCAGTGAGGTCTGGTGAAGTGCTGTGTGAACATCAGGGCTCACATAGTGCTCGTCTGGAACTTGTGCAGTGTGTTTTGCCCTGGGCATGTGTCCATTATGAGTGTCCTTTGCATCAGAGAAACTCCCGCATCTGAGGAGGGAGTTCCCTGACCAAGTGTTGGATCTTGCATTAGTCACTTGGATGGATCTGGCCCAACATCTCTGCTGTGAGAGACATGTGGATATGTGACGTGGTAAATTGTGCACTGCTTGCATGTGGATCAAGCAGATTCTACTGGGAGTAGTTTTACCTCTGCACTGTGTAGGTAACTTTCTAGTGATCAGAGGGCATTAGAAAACCCGAGTTTTAGGTGAAGCACCACAGAGTGCTGTCTATTTACAGAATATGCAAGCTGAGACTGCTGTAACTGAATGTAAGCACTCTGGAAATACTCTGCTTTGCTGATGTGGTTGTCTTAAAATACAGCAAATGAACCAAAATAAGTAAAACTGCTCCAATGGCTTAACTGTCTTTGAACCTTTCTTAAATGCTTGCAGTGGCTAGGACTTGATGATGTTCCTTGCGCTTGGAGCTCTAATGAAGAGGATTCATTTTCTCCTTTGCTGATTTTCAGTCTGTTAGAGAAAATAATTCCCTTTTTGGTCCCTTTGAGTGGCTGGGAGCATAATACCTGCTCACTTCTCAGAGTCCTCCAGGCTAAGATCAAGGCTTGTTCCATCGGGGAAAGCTGTTCCGACAAGGTTCTTAAGCAAAAAGCTCGCTGAATTGTGAAGCTCCATTCATGTGCTCCTTGGGCCCATCGGCATTGCTGAAAGCGTTCTGGACAAACCATTGTCTTTGCTTCTAAAACCCAGAGATACTGATGATGTCAGTCATGTGAGACTTTAAAATGTGAAGTTTGTAGCTTTAACTTTTTTTGTAACAAAGAAATTAGCAACACTGGCATAAAGTGCTGACTTGAAATGCTATTTTGTAAGGTCTGGCTGTTTGTATATAATAGTGTTGGGTCATTAGTTTGTGTATGTATGAAACAGTAACTTTTATTGCATTCCTCTGAGTTTGATACAGGAGATTTTGTTTGATCTTTCTCAAATACCTTGCCTTATTTGTTCTAAGGTGCAAATAAACTGTCCTTACCTGAAAGCATCAGTGTGGTGACTCATATTTATGCATTAAAACACTCTGGTGTATTATTGTTTACGAGGGCAAGTTTTAACATGCCTCTGGTCAACCTATGTTACACAAAATTCTGTAGGAGCACCCAAGCAGTAAACACGTCAGATACACGTTTTTGTATTGGCAGCTCTTTAGCCTTAGGACGTTGCTGATTCTGCACCTCAAGAGGAATCCCAGACTGGTTTATGTTAGAAGGGACCTTAAAGCTCATCCCCTGCCACGGGCAGGGACACCTTCCACTAGAGCAGCTTGCTCCAAGCCCGTGTGTCCAACCTGGCCTTAAACACTGCCAGGGATGGGGCAGCCACAGCTTCTCTGGGCACCCTGTGCCAGCGCCTCAGCACCTTCACAGGGAAGAACTTCTAATGTCTAATCTGTCTCCCCTCTGTCAGTTTAAAGCCATTCCCCTTGTCCTGTCCCTACAGGCCGTTGTCCAAAGTCCCTCTCCACATTTCTTATAGCCCCTTTAGGCACTGGAGCTGCTCTGAGGTCTTCCCTGAGCCTTCTCCAAGCTGCCCCAGCCCAGCTCTCTCAGCCTGGCTCCAGAGCAGAGCTGCTCCCACCCTCAAACGTGAGAGCTTTGCTTCAGTTCAGGGGCAGGTCTGTGTGCTGCTGGCTCCATGACACTTCAGGAGGACATCTCATGGACAGTTTGGGCAGTTTCCCCACAACTGGAAGTGTTGTCAGCCCTTCCTGGAGCTGCAGACGCTCAGGAGGTTCATTTGCCCCAGGGAGTGCTCAGCAGATGAGCACAATTTGCTCTGCTGCGGCTACTTGCTATCTCTGCTCTGTTACACACGGCATCTTTGCTGCGCCTGCCATCAGGTTTGGGACTAGGTACACGTGAATTTATCCACCTCCCTTCACACCAGGTGAGGCTGGAGGCTCACACTCCATACCCTGCCTGACTGGCTGCGCTTTCAGCTTTCTAGCTCAGAAAAAGATGAAGCTGACAGTGAGTGGGAGCTGCCTTCCATGGTGAACTGCTGGGTTCTACGTGGTTTCCCTGAGCGGTTACTAAATCTGTCCCGAAGGGATGACTAACCAAAGCCGAGATCCAGAATTCATTCAGGAGTCAGCCTTGGTTTAGCAATCCCGGAAGAAACAAAATAGATGTGAGCTTTTAAATGTTAGAGGAAGGAGCGTGGAAATCAAAGGGAGGGAGACTGCGGGCACTTCTAGTAACTGGGAAAGCCTGCAGCGGCTGCATTTCTCAGCACCATCACAGGCTGCTGTGGAGCCCCAGCATGAAGGAAGGGCTGCATTGCCAGCGCTGCAGCCATACCAGGGGAGTGTTGCCCTGCACTCCCTTCATGCTAGGAGTAGGGCACCTGCTTGCGCAAGTGTTAGTCCCATACGAGTAACAAACCCAACGCTGACAGGTAGCCATGAGCTGAGGCTGATGTTTGGCCAGCTTTTTCATCCCCATGGTGGGAAAAGTCAACTTTCCACGGAGTCTGTAGCGCCACAGTTTTCCTCCTCCTCACATAATAATCATCCATATTAAGGTCCAGGTATTGCTGTGCCAGTGTCCTTTATGCCCAGCTACTCTTTCCTACACCCTCCTTTTGTCCCATTTCCTCCTGCCCACAGGCCAAAAGAGTGTGAGCGCGTGCTTTAGATAAATGCTTTGAGGGCTGGCGGACAGCCCTGACTTGAGAGCGGGCAATTTTTCATTGCATTTATCACCCTGGCAAAGCTCTGAAGAATCAAACCAGGAAACACCCGTCAGCAATTTCCACACTGAAAGTGACTTAATTGCCTTTTAAACTTAAGAGACAATGCAGGAATTGCCAGTAGCGCTGATTTAACACGTACCTACTCAAGCATTGTTTTTTGACCCCCTGAACTCTGCTGAGATCAAGATCCTGTGAGCAGGAGACATCCCAGAAATGCTGCCATTGAGGAGTCTTCCCTCCCTACAGATCCATCCCTTTAAGATCTCCCAGTTTCCCATTAACCCAGCTGAGTGCACAGCCTATGCTCAGGGTAGTCACAGATTGGAAAGTTGGCAAAGGAAAAGAAGTTTAGAACCAAAGCAGTGAAGTTTACTTTGTCTCTTTGAGCAGAAGTGTCTAATTCTCAGCTGCACGAAGGAGCTTAATAAGGTCACTTCTTATTGACCATTCCCTGGAGGCAAAATTCCCTCTTTCATCAATCGCTTTGTGACTGCAGAGAGCAGCTTCTGTAGCAATAACCTGATAAAAGTGGGTAATTGATTTCCCCACTGTACCAAATGAAAACGCAGCCACTCTCAGGGAAAACTGATTAGGAATTAGCAAAAGAACATGAATTTCCTACTTGCCTTAGAAATAGCAAGTCAGACCAGTCCTGGCAAGCCATCGCTGCGCAGAAGTGCCTTGCTAACGCAAACGTGGGCTGTGATCACCCACTCCTCTGCTGCTGGGCACCTTCCTGCACCCCGTTCCTCCCTGCTCTGCAGAACGCGAGCTCTGCTAGATCTGCCTGCAGAGCAGTGGGAGGATTTTCCTGGTGCAGTTACTCAGAGCCATTCAGATCCTGATGTCTTCACAGAGAGCAGGAGGCTAAAAAAAGAAAACATCTTTCATGGCTTTCCCAAACCCGAGCTTGGAGCTCTCACACATCGGCCCCCTCCAAGGGCAGCAGGGGGGCTCACAGGATGTCCTGCCTTGCTTCAAGCCCCAAGTTAGGGGAGCTTTTGCCTTGGAAAGATTAGCACCAGGTGGGGTTTTGGGGCTTTTTTGATGGAAAAACTCTCAAAAGGAATAAAGATTAAACTCCATTTTTAGCTCTCCCCTCCTATCACATCTAGCAGGGGAATGTGCTTGACACAGGAAAAGCAGCAGTAAGTCTTCCCCTGCCCAGCCACCCCCCTGCAGACGCACAGTGCAGAAACATCCTCTCATTTCAGAGCGTCGGAGAGGCTGCATCAGGAGCTAGTTCAACTGTCTCTGCTGCCTTCAGGATGAAGGAGGATAAAGCCAAAGGGGCACGAACTAAACCCGTGAAACAGTGGAGAACCAGCTCTCAAAGAGCAGCCCCCTCCTTGCAGAAGCTGGACATGCTGGTGGGATATCTGCTCTCTGCAGAGAACTGGTGCTGAGCTCACTCATTGTATGAGAGATGCTCAGCCTCTGCTCCAAGGGCCTAAGATCCCCTGCAGGTGCAAAGGCCTTTCTTCCTTAGGCAGCCTGGTGCTGTGCAGTGCTCCCCTTAGGGCCCTTCTAAACCTTCCAAGGGGCTAAGGAACTTCTCAGAGCCACAAGCAGCGTTGGCCAGAGGCAGCCTGTGGTAATGTGGCTTTATCAGTGTGAGCCCTCATCTGCTGGTGACCGCAGTCCCTATCGCGGGCAGTTTGCTGGCTGGACACTGGAAGCCGGGCTGAGCTTTGCCTTTGCAGCTGAGAGCCATTGAGAACAGGCACACATCTTCCAGCCTTCTGCTGACAAAGGGGTGCCTAAAACAGTGTTTAACCAAGTTAAGCAAAGGACGTTTGCTACTTGAGCTGTAAGCTGTATTTCCTTTGAAAATGGAGCCTTTTCTCCTTTTAGCCCAAAGCATAACCCATGAGCCTGGGGATAAAACGAGTTTCTTTATACAAGAGTGGCTATTATGGGGAATAGCAACTGCTGCTCCTCGGCTCCCAGCACTGGCTTAGCTCACACTGGCAGCTCAGCTCTGGTACCCCTGGGTGTTGCTGATCACAGCGCCTGGGTTTCTGCAGATTCCTGCTCTTCCCGGCGCCCGCTGCCTCCAACCAATTCCTTTGCTTTCCACTGATGTGCCATTCACAGAGCCTCCAAGCAGATGGATTATCCAGAATTCTCCATCAGGGACGGCACCAGTGGTCCAGGCACAAGGACTATCACCCACCACTGGGACAAGGACGAGGCAAGGGCTGTATGAGTGGAAGCTCTACTGTGCACCAAGAGGGAGCTGGAGATGGCTCACAGGGATGAATTATCCCATCTGTTTCCCAGGGCTGCTTGCACCAACCATGCACCCGGCCCCATGCTGCCACGAAACAAAACCAGTGTACAAAGCGGGTCACTTAGGTCTTTAATAAAATATACAGTATGCATCCCATGCATAGATAGAAAATTAATTTACATGCTCTTTATTATTTGCATAATGCTTTTTAATTAATACATGTAATTCAGTCTTCACATTTTAATACATTTTGCTACTGGAATATTTATGGAGAGAAGGGGAAACTCCTTCCTTTATTCAAGTAACGGTGCAGTGGGAGCTGGCTGGAGCCGACGATGCTGTTCACCAGTCCCAGCTTGCAGTAAGAACGAGCACAGGGCGGACCACAGACTGTCAGTACTGGAAGACTTGATGATGCCAGGAGGGTGAGCACCCCGCATCCCACACCGCTGTTCCTTGGGGACGCCTCCCCACATCCCACTGGGGTTCATACTAGCATTGGTTTGTCTTTTCTTCCCTGTGATGAGCAGATGACTACAAGCAGAGCCAGCACCGCAACTGTGGCTGTGCTGAAAGCCAGCCAGGGCAACCCATGGCAAACACCAGGATCCAGGCACCTGGGGCCACCCTGCAGCCATCCACCTATTTTTGGGTTGGTGGGGTGATTGCAGGGTGCACAATTCTGCTCAGGACTGGCCCTGCTATACAGGGAGTAATCCTCAGCACACAAAGGAGCAACAACGATTTCCAAACAGAGAACTAGGAGGTGAAGGGAAAGCTCCATAGGGAATTAATGCTGTGCTGGGAGCAGCCCCGAATGTGCTCAGCCAGGCTGGGGATCTGGGCAGGAAGGGGGCCTGGTGCTCTGGGTGGATCTCCCTGCTGGCTGTGAGGTGCCCAGAGGCTGCAGTGAGGGGGAGCAGAGCAAGGTCCCCTCTGCCCTGGCCTCTCACAGACATTGAGGTGCTTCCTCCCTGCAGAGGGAAGGTGAGAGCATCAGCACCCAGGGAGAAGAGATACCTGGGACAGCATGACCTCCTGCTTAGGCACCCCTGCCGCTGCCTGGTCCCAAGACAGGGAGGGACGAGGCAGCAGAATGAAGCCAGACTGGAGGCTGTGGTGAGGGGGACCAGGGCATGTGCTGAACCTGGCTGGCTTTGGTCACCTCGTCCACCCCATCACGAGCTGCTGCAGCCCCTGGGCTCCCTGGCAGCTCTTCCTGCAGTGAAAATCACAAGCAGATGGCAATGGCACCAACAGCTTCTCCGTGCCCAGGAGCATCCCCCCCATCTGCTCCCTGACAGCCCTTTGCAGGGAATCTGCCTCCTCCCTGCCCCTGGAGCTGGGCACCAGCAGCCACACAGAGCAGCCCCGTGGCTTGGGAGCCCCATGGAGCAAAGGGCTGGGGAGGCTGAGCCTCACTGGGGTAGCGCCTCGATTCCCCTCGATTCCCCTCGATTCCCACAGCTTCACCTCCTCTGCTACTCCTGCCTTGGAGGACAGTGTCCCTTTTGTCGGTCATCCCTGGCTGGTGTCCCCCCTTCGTGGACAGTGCTCCTGATGCAGCGTCAGCCCCACATCCCCGCATGTCCCGGTGGTGGCAGCTCAGGAGGCCGGTTAAACTCCAGCTGCACTGGAAGGAAGGCGAGGTCCAGTCGATCCCACTGCAGGGGCTGGGGACAGTGGGGCTCGCTCTGAGCTGGGCACCACCTCTTCTCCCATGCAGACTCATTTCCAACCCTTCTCCCCATGGTTGCTGGGACAGCTGAGCTTTTCAAGGCTGTTTCCGGCTGGGGTAGGACTGGGGCTGAGCTGATGCCAAACTTGTACAGGACTGGCAAGGGCAGCCACCCTGGTCGGGGGCTGCCTCTCCCTCAAGCTCCTAAACCTCACCCTGGAAGACACAAAACCTCAGGGCAGAGGAAGATTCCCCCTTCACGCAGCCAGGGCAGAGCTTAATCAGGGTCACCTCTATTTCTTTATTTCTCGCTCCCTTTCTGACAGGGGTCCGTCCAGTGCCACAGCCTCTGTCTGCAGCCATCGCTGAGTGAAGGCTGAGACACATCCAGGCACACCCAGCCACTGCATCGCGGGGCTGGAAGCAGATGGGCATCTCCTCCGAGCCCTCCTTGGTCCTCCACAGGGCAGGGGCAATGCCATGCGCCATGTCCTGGTGCAACAGCTGTATTGTGCTCACCATGAGCAAGCAGGTCCCCGGTGTGGCTGCACGGTGGGGTCAGGGTGTGTGGTGGGAGCCGGGGGTCAGACCACGGCGGTCGGGGCTGCCTCTGCCCATGGAGCTCTCACTCAGAGCCTCTGAGTCTCGGTCGTGGCTGGAAATACTTTCTACATCCTCGGGGTCCTTCTTCCCGCTGTTCCTCACGGCCGCCTCCAGCGCCTTCTGCTTGCGGTAGAAGTGGGAAAACTTGTTGAAGATGATGGTGATGGGCAGTGCCACGACCAGGATGCCCCCCAGGATGCAGCCTGAGGCGGCCAGCTTGCCTGCCACGGTGACGGGCACCACATCGCCGTAGCCCACGGTGGTCATGCTGACCGTGCCCCACCACCAGCATGCTGGGATGGTGTCAAAGCCGACATCTTCCTCCTTCTCAGCGGTATAGGCCACGCCAGAGAAGACAGAGACCCCCACGGCCAGGTAGAGCAGCAGGATGCCCACCTCCCGGTAGCTGTGCTGGAAAGAAAAGCAGAGCAGTGGTCAGCGATGGTCAGTGGGGGCCACCACCTCTGTACCAGCCAGGACACTGGGATGCTGCAGCGCAAATACAGCCCTGCACATCCCCAGTGCCCCTGTCCACCTCTGCCATGGGATGTCCCCTGGGGCTGGGCTAAGAGGGGTCGGGGGACTCATGGATGACCCACGTGAATGGGGCAGTGGGGGAATCATCCCTGACACCCACAGCCACCCTTTTGCCCTCCACAGCAGTGCTGGGAGGGAAAGGGGACCTTGTGCTCCCCAGCCAGGGCTCCCAGGCAGAGGCTACTCCCCTGTGCCAGCACTCACTCCAACCTGATCTCAGCTAACAATATTTAAACACATTGTCCTTTTATCTTAGTGGGTCCCCAGAAACTACCTCATAGGCAGCCTCTAGGTGAAGCCGGGCCAGGCCAACCACACACCAGTGACAACATCACCAGCAGCCTCACAGCATGGCTGGTCCACTCGCTTTTTGATGGTCTCAAGCAGGTTTCCTGGGTGTTTCTGCCCAACAACCTGCCAGCTTCCTTTTCATCTTCTGGGGAAAGGAAAGCAGAGCTCTGATAGGGTTTATTTTCTCCCAGTCTCTGAAGAGGCAGGGAGTGCTTTATTGGAGACCACATGATGACTAAATGAAACAACATTTGAGCAAAGCAAACAGCAGAAGACGTGGGAAAAGAGCTTCCACGGTCAAGATGAGACATAAAAGAGGTGGATTCTCAGTAGGAAGCGAGAAGACTTCACTTTGACTGCTGGCAAAAGATGCTCAGCTATTGCCAGCTATACCAAGGGGAAATAATCTCCTCCTCCGCCATCGCCTGTGGCTGCAGATGCACTATAGCAGCCCCGAGGGAGCTCCTCGTGGAGGACAAACAGCTCAGAGCCATCAAGTTTGCATCAGTTGGCCATGAAAGCGTTGCTCCTGGCTGGAGCGTAAGGCATGTCTGTACATCCCAGCTGGGGAGCAGCAGAGCCAAATAACCTTATACATTTTTAAAGGGTATCAGTTATGGCCCTAGGATGTGCTGGAGGGTGAAGGCAAAGAGGAAGTCAGGCACCCCAGTAGCTCCTACTGCTTTAATTTACCAGCATAGGGGTGGCTCCAGGAATCCCCCAGCTGATCCTCAGGCACCTATTTGCAGCCAATTATCCCCAAAATGGGTGGTTTGCCCATTGACCCAGAGGAAGGCAGCTGGGGTTCTGGTGGGAATGCACTTTTAGCCATGGTTTGGGTGGGATGCCTTGGAAGATGCCATGCTGGGCAATAAAAGGCTGCAGCAAAACAGGCACCCTGGCAGCAGTCTCTTTGGGTTCCTGACTCAGCCTGAGGTTTGCTCACCCTTGGGACAATCAGGGGCTGTGCATGGGCTCCTTCCTCTGCTGAATGAACATCTTTTCTCCAGTACAGCAGAAGACAAATGAGATGAAAGAGCACAGTAGGAGCATGGCTGGAGACACCAGTGTGGGGACCAAGCACAGAGATGGCCCACGGTAACAACAGCAGGATGATGCATCTGCCATCTGTGGACGTGCAGCTTTGGATCTTCCAATAATCTGTTTGTGCGTGCAGGCCCCTGAAGGGACAGAGAACAACTCCTGAGGATCCCTGCAGATGCCTAAATTACTCAGGGCCTAACACCTATTGACTGCTAGTGGGAGATGGGCACCAAGCCCACACTGGGGAAGCTGCAGTAATGGTAATGGATGTCGTGCATGGCAGGGGGGAAGAGCAGAGACGTGTAGGAAGCCTCTTCTCAAATTAAATAGACTCTGGATCAGGCCCCAGGCAATCTGAAGGCCGTTCAGGTTTTATGATGCACAAATGACAGAAATCCCTCCTCTAGCACTTTCGTGGTAGGGGAACAATTACTCAGCTTGCTAGAGCCATCGCTCCCGCTTCCTGGCTGTTAACAGCCTTTACTCCTCTGCTGCTGCTTTATGCTCTGGCAAGGGGAAGTAAATTGTGATTAACAAGATGTTGTAATTTATGTGCCCACTAAATCACAACGCCAAGCTGCTGCGTCAGATTTGTGTCTTCACTCACAGCCGACTCCGGAGTCCCTGGGAAGCGGCACTTCGGAGCACGTCACTCAGTGAATCAGCGGCACGGCAGAGGTCAGAGCCAGGATGCTGCTGGCTCCCTGGATCTCGTCTGCTGCTTAATATCATGCAGATGAGCCCATCAGTCCTCGCTCTGCTGCAATGTGTTGTTCACGCTTAAGTGGAGCAGACAAAGGGTTCAGGGAGCCCTTCCCAAGTGTACAATTTGATTTGAATTTTGCAAGCAGTGTTATCGGGTCTGTCTCTGATTGCTCTTTCAAGGTGAGGTGAGTGTTCAGAAGTGTGATGCAGGTAGGACTTCAGGCATCTTCATTTTGAACAATCCTCCCTGGATGCTGTTTTCAGCAGGCTTTGAGGATGCCAGGAATTTTTTCCCTCCACTTATTCTGATGCCCTGTGAGCTTTGCAGGGTTTGGGCTGGGCTGCTCCTGCTTTAGAGCAGAAGTTGGCAGAAGACCTTTCCTGCTTGCTGCCCATCCCCAGCCACACTCGAGGGTTGCTTTTCTCCATGGCTTACACATGGGAATGGGTCCAACCCTGGCAGACAAGTCCTGCCCATACCAGGGCATCCTGTGCTGGTCCTGCTGCTCCTGCAGCAGCAAGAAATGGGGTGTCCCCAGCTGTGTCCCACTTCATCCCTTCCCTTCAGAAGCAGCAACACCCAAAGCTGCCAGGCACTAAGTGGGAGGAGAGGTTCTCTTTGGTTGCATTTCAAGCTCTGTTATGAAGATTGCTTTCCTTGGCCATTCTTTTGGCACACTGTTTTGGGGGGAACATGAGGATATTTGCATGAGCAGTGCTTGAAAAAACAAGAATTGTGGTTTGAATGTGGGGGCCAGAGGCAGTCCCCCACGGAGATGTTTGCCCTGGTGACCATCCCCCTGTACCCAGCAGGAGCCCTGCATGTTCTGGGGCTTCGGGAGCGTGTGTTACTCTGCATCTTGGCAGGCTCAAGAATGAGCTTTTGGATTTCTCTTGATGTGGTCACCAGGAATCAGAGACAATTAAAGGCTGAGTTTAATTGGCCTCTGCACCAGGCTGGCTTTTCTGTGTAAGCACAGAAGGTGAGGGGAAAGTGTCAACTTCCCCATATCTGAACACACTGTCCTCAGCATGAGGGGCTGGAGGAGAGCAGAGTGCCCCACAGGGCACCATGGCTGGTCCATGCTGCACAGCTGGGCTGCAGCACCAGGCTGGTGAGGAATTCCTGACAGCTTCATGCTCTGACTCTTGCCAGCTGCTCTTGGTGTGCCCAGGGAGGCTGGGGGTGCTGCGGAGGGGGTGCAGTCATCCCAGGCCCTGCAACTAAATCTTTGTTCTTCTGCTGTTGCTTTGTGCCACCCACGGTTTAACCATTTGCCAGTCGCAACCTCATCATATCCTAAAGCATCCCAGTGTCAGCTCAGCTGGACCAGGATCTCTGTTTCCGAGATGGGCAGACACCAAGCAGCATGCCCTTAGAGGTTCCCCCTTTTCCCATTCTGGGGACAGGAGCAGCTTTGAGCCACACATTGGTGCTGGCATTACCCAGCTGCTCAGCAGGTCAGTCACAGCCCAACGAGGCACCAACCCACTTCTGGTAAGACATCACCATTCACCCATGCATGCCTGAGTCCATTCTGATACCATGCAATGGGACTTGCACGCCAGGGTGGGAATGGGATAGCTGAGTCCTGGAAGAACCAGTTCTGCATGAGCCAAAGTCTGAAAACAATGGGATGAATTGGTTTTTGCACTGAGAGTGTGTACAAAGAGGACTCATGCAGCGCTCCTCACACTTGGTTGCTTTAGCAGGCACACTACCAACCCCAGCCTGCAACTCCAAGACACCACCCAGAGCTGATAGCTTATTGGGAATGGGTCTGTCCACATCCCCAGGCCATACCAGATGTCTCCTCCTTGCCCAGAGACTAAAGGAGTAGATAGATAAGGAGATAAAAAGCCAGTTTACCTTCAAGGTGGCCCCCAGCGACCTCAGCCCGGTGGAATGCCGAGCCAGCTTCAGCACCCGGAATATCCTCATGAGCCGAAAGACCTGCACGACCTTGCCCAGGTTGCCCAGCTCCGAGTCACTGCCCACGGTCAAGTCCACCAAGAGGGTGAAGTAGAAGGGCAACACCGAGACAATGTCAATCAGGTTCAGTGGGTGCTTGAAGAACTTCCTGGGGCTGGGGGAGAGCAGGAGGCGGGAAGACACTTCAAAGGTGAACCAGGAGATGCAGAAATACTCCAGCTTGTGCAGGATGGGTTCATCGAGCACGTTGCCATTCTCATCCACCTCCTGGTACTCGGGCATGCTGTGGATGCACATGGTGGCGATGGAAACCAGCACCACGCTGATGGACACGAAGCTGAAGAGTTTGCTGGGGATGGAGTAGCCAGGGTTCTCCATGGTGAGCCAGAGGCGTTTGCGCACGTTGCCGCAGCGCAGAGTGCTGTAGTGCAGCAGGTCGTGGTTGATGTCAGAGATCTCATCGGGGGACGTGTCCACGCTGCTGACCTCGCTCTCCTCATCCCAGTTGTGGTGTCGGCTCTCCAGCTTGCGTTCATGGTAGCGGTAGCTGCAGCAGGAGTCCAGGAAGAACTCGTTGATGCCCCAGTACTCGATCTCCTGGCAGAAGGAGAAGACGCACAGCTCCTCCATGACGTGCAGCTTCCCTGTCTGGTAGAAGTGGAGCACGTAGAGGAAGAAGCCAGGGTTTCGATCAAAGTAGAACTCCCTGGCGCTCACGTCGTAGTCATCGCAGAGCTGCAGGATGGACTCCTCCGAGTCGCAGGAGAGCAGCCGGCCCAGGCGGGTGTTGGGGAACTTGGAGAGGGCGCTGGAGCTGAGCCGCCTTCTCAGGCCCCCCACGTTGATGTTGATAACGTCCTCCTCAAAACTGGGACCCCAGTAAGTTAAGGTCTTGTTGACCATGATCAGCAGAGCGGGAGCCGGTTCTACCTGCGGGTGAGACACAGCGGGGCTGAGGGGACGCAGGGCTCCCCCAGACCTGGGTGCTCCAGGGTGGAGGGCAGAAGCACCATGGGGAGTGAGGAGGGGTGTTTGAATGTTGAAAGGTGAGGACGGCGGAGAGGGGAGGGAAGAGAAACAGCTTTGGGCAGTTGAACTTTGGTGCACAGGGAAGGCAAAAGGGAAAAAAGCCAATGATTTTTCCAGGTCAAACTTTCCCTTTATTTTTACTTCTTCAAGTTTCTCCCTTCACAGACTGCTAATGGAAAGCAGCTTACTGCACCCCCAGCACCTCATCATGGGGCTTTCCTTGTTCAAACAGGTAATTAGTCACTGAAGAGAGGATTTATCCCCCAGAGAGCCTCCCCCATGGAAAAATATCATCATCATCAAATCCCGACCGCAGTGATTCTGTCAAAGAGCTTTGTACCCCGACTACCTACGTTGCTAATTAGACCCGGTCAAAAAATTCTTAGATGGTGCAATCTTCCCAGCAGCAAAGGCGGTTTTGCTAAAATCAAAGAGTTTCCACAGAAGGTGTCACTTTTAGAGGGAATTTCAGTGAAAGAAGCGTCAAAACAATTCCTCTGCCTGCTTTGTTTCCTCTTGTGTGTTCTGTCATGTAAAACATTAAGATTGTTTTAAGAACACTCAAACAGAACAAACACATGATTCAGAATCATTGATGACTGAATTAAAAAACGGGTCTATTGGTAGGGAAACAAACACCAAAGTTTTGCTTTCTGCTGTGTTTCAGGGTTTTCAAAGTTTCAGGGGGCAGGGCTTTTCTCTGCAGCAGAAATTCCCTTTTTTAATGAGAAGCAGTTGAAGCATTTAATAAAGAGAAGTGTTCCCACACCTTCATACGCATTTACACCTCTCAACCAGAAGCTTGGAATAAAAAGGCAAATAAAAAGGTTTGCATCCATTTGAAATCAGACTTCTCCACCTACCTTATTTGTCGAAATGCCTGGGGAAACACAGAGCAGCCCCGTATCCACACGGTCCCTCTGCTCCTGGCACCAGTGTACTGGGTGTCCTCTGGAAGGACACTGCATTTGCTCTCTTGGTTGAGGAATTACACTTTTAACCCACGCATCGATTTATTAGGAAGAGCCCCGCTATCAGCATGACTTGCTCCTGAGCTCTGCACTTCAGGGTCACTGCTGGTACCAACAAGATTTTTGCAGCCACTGATGTTTTTTGCTGCAGTGGCCGCTGAGGCATTTGTGACCTCCAGACTGGCCTGTCTCCCGTCTCAAAGGCTTCCCTCCCTGGTTTCAATCAGCCAGCATCTTATTAGGAAAACCCCTCACCTTCTCTGTCTTGTGTCACCCACTGAAGTCTTCAAACTTTTAGGTGCCACAGGGATGGAGGCAGCAAGAGCCAAGGGCCAAGGGAAGGGCTGCAGCAGTCCCTATGGTGATGCTGAGGTGTCACCAGACCCTACCTGGGAGAGGCTGCTCAGACAGCAGACACCAGGGCTGAACGCCAGGTAAGTGATATAAGATGGGTCTCCCTCACCCCGGTTCCCCTGCAGACCCCATTGCACCCCGGCCTGGCATTGCTCACTGGACATCTCATGGGGCTTTGGGGGCAGGGAAAGGGCTCTGCATGTTTTCCAGTGTCTGAGAAACACAGCATAAAAGGTCAAACTGGGAGGGACCTGGGGTACCCTTCCACATCTAAATCTGGAGGTCAGAGCAGAGCTGGAGACGGGCAGGTAGTGGAGTAATGGTTAGAAATAAACCTGAGAGGCACATTTTTAAGCTGAGCAGCGCTGTGGGTGCAGCAAATGCCAGATTTGTGTGAAATAGCCTGGCAAAGGCATCTGCTAACTCCACTGCATCTCCCAGCCAGGGCTCCTTAAAGATACAGGCTTTGCACCACAAAGCCAGCGCTTCCCACTACACCATGTCTGAAGGAGGTAACTGGATTGTGGTAAGCCTCAGAGCTTAATGGACTCATTGTCTTGCCTTTCAAAGGAGAGGTGAAAAAAGAGAAGGATCACCTTCTTCTTTAATGGTTAAAACAAAAGCAAAGGAGAAAAAGGGGTGTAAACACTTCTTTTCAGGGACAAATTGGAATTTCTGTGACATAAGCTTTTCCAGGGAAGCCATCACACAGCCTATCTGTGGGGTGGGGATGACTAATCCAGGTTCCTTCCAGAAAGATGCTCATGCATTCAGGCTACAAACATACACACAGGGGCCGTGCGGGTGGGTCTGTGGGATCCTGCTCATCCCACACTCATCCTCAGCCTCTCTCAAGCCCTCCCTGTAGAGCAGCTGCTCTGGGAAGCCAGGCCAAATGTCACTGCAATCAAAGGCAAGGTGGTCTTGGGGCTGGGCTGAGGCATGGGGCAGCCTAAGTGGCTACCAGGGGCTGCGCTGGGATGGCAGGACAAGCCCAAAGGGATGAGGAACAATCTCCAGTGCATGCGTGCACTGTGCCACCGTGGCTCCGAATGAGATGTGCCAAACCCCAAGAGCCAGGAGGGAGGTGGCTCGCAGCTCAAAAAGAAAACCAGTAGGTGTCAGGCCTCTGTGAGCCTTTGTACCCCAGGGAAGCCCCTCTATCCACCCCTGCATCCCACGCAGGAAGCAGAGCGAGGAGAAGGGTCATGAACTGAGATGCTCCTTTCTGATGTTCGCTTCTGAATAGAGCAAATAATTTCTGCCCACATACAGCTTTCACGTAGGAATCTAAAGCAGCAATTAATAGTTTAAGAACTCTTTTGTCTACTTGTTTCATGACCGGCTAACTTTAGAACAAAACTGGGGTTTCAACTAAGACCTGGCATGATCTCCCTTGTGGATCACCACAGCATGCACCCACCTCGCATTTGCAGCGGTATCTGCTGGGAAATGGAAACTTACTTTGGGAAGGCTGGGTGGTTGTTTTATTTTAAAGCGCGATGGACAGAGAATACAAATGTGTCTGTCTGCAATGATGGGAATTGGCAAAATTTTCCTTTAGTCAACCCAAATTTCCATGAATGACTGGAAAAGAGAATAGAAGAGACCCAGGCCCCTTCTGATCAATTTCGAAATACATTGTAAGCTGTTTTAGAGAGACAACCATCAGAACTGCACAACCCCAGTACGAGCTGGGTGTTGGGTGTTTAAATGCATCTCTACCTCGTGGAGGAAGAAATCTCTGATGTATGCATTTATGACAGTGAAAATATAAGAACAGATCAAGTAAGAAATGTGAGAAGAGTTTCCCTTGACAACATAATTTTTCTTAAAGGCTTTTCAGTGGAAGTTAGGAGTATTTATTCTAACTGGCAGAGGGGAACCAACGCAGTGGGAAGGAAGGTGCTAATAGACATTCATGTGAGGATGCAGCAAGTGCAGGGACTATTGCAAACTGGGGCTTTTCCAACCAGGTACAATGGATTGATATTAAAGGTCCAAAAAAGAAGCCCTGTACTTACAGCTCAGTGAGGCTTCCCAGCAGGGATTCGTGTTGTTTATCTGAAAGGAGCCATTAGAAATGCCTAGAGGAGGAGGAAACCTTTATCCTTTGTCTGTAGTCCCATTCTAAATGCTCTGTCGCCCCGGGTGACACCTGCATGTCCTGGTGCGCAGGTGTTGTGGCTGCAAACCACTGCAGAAGTCCTGCATGGGATGCCCAAGGGGGCTGGGATAGGTTTGGGTGTCCCCTACTGGGTACCTGATGGACGGAGTGGGCTGGCTGACCTCCCAGCTCCTGTAGGATGGTGTCCCTAGCAGCCATGAGCTTGGCCAGGACTGGAGAGACACTCTCTTTCTGCTTATCCAGAATTGCCCCTGCAGAGCTGTCTCCATCACTGAGCAGCCCTATACCCATCAGCCTGAAGATGCTTAGGATCAAGCCCTTCCTTTGGAGATGAGCAGTTCTCCAAGCGGGCAGGAAGGAGAATAGAAGGGGGATTCCCATTGCTGGCTGCTCCCTGCAGCAGAGCATAAGCTGCTGCTGTACACTGAGAAGCTACCTCTGAGGTCTGTACACTGAGGGCTGGGGATGCAGCTGACAGAGGGACTCCGTCCTCGCTTCAGGGTGCAGGAGGGGGTCATTACCAATAGCTCGGCTTTCTTCTGCGAGTGGGCAGCCCAGCACCTGCTGCAGATGATGCTTTGTCCTGAGCCAGCCTCTGCTCTCAGGTCTCTCTTAGTGGGTGCACAGCTCCCCTGGGGGACCCCCGCACCCTGCCCTGCTCCCTGGAGAGGACGATGGATGGCCCCTGTGATGGAGAGGCTCCAGGGAGAAGGACTCTCTTACCCCCCCCCAGCAGAGGACTGTACCTGCACAGAGGAGTATTCCTATGCCCCGCGTCCCAGCAGCATCCCGGCAAGTGGGTGCAGCACGGCGGCTCCCGGCTCATCCCGGGATATCGGTGCCTCGCTTCCCCGCTCATCTCTGTGTGTTGCTTCCCCGCTCATCTCTGTGTGTTGTTTTCCCCATCCCTGCTCGCTCCGACATGCCACTGCTCTTTTTGCCCTCTCACCCAGGGATGCCGGTGCACCGGGTGCCTGCCGCGCCCCAGGGTGCTGATCCCTGCAGTGCCCGGAGATGCTGGTACCCCGCGTTCTCGGGATGTCGGTGCCTCGCTCCGCGCGGTTCCCTGGGTTGCTGGTCTCACGGTCCCTGCAGCGCCCCGGGATGCCGGTACCCGGGTCCCCACGATGCCGCTGTCTGCAGCACCCTGGGATGCCGGTTCCCCGCTCCTCACCCTCCCGAGTGCCGGTGCCCGGGTCCCCGCGATAACGGAGCCGGGCCCCGCGCCGCCGCTCACCTGCCTCGGCGCCGCTCCCGCCGCAGCGTGCGCGCCCGGCGCGGAGCCCTGCGGGGCCGGCGGCGGCGGCTGAAGCTCCGCGGGGCAAAAGGGGGGGTCCCCCTGGTCCCGCCTTCCCCGCCGCCCCTCCTAGGGGTGCCGCCCTCCGGTCCCCCCGCCCGGAGCCGCGGGGAGGCGAAGCCGGTGCCGTTCCCGGTCCCTCAGCAGCGCGGTGGGGCCGGAGCAGCGCGGTCTCCCCGGGGTAGCCCCCGAGCTCTGTGCAGGGATGCCCCGGGGGAAAACCGGGGCCAGGAGTGGGTACAGCCGCCACGATCGATGGCCTTACCTGCTGGAAGTGCCCTCCGCAGCCCGTGGGACGGCGGATGTGAGCCGCAGCTGGGTATAGGACTCACCAGCACCTTGCAAAGCTGCCCAAGGGGCAAGTGGGGCCCCGGGGGGCTGAGCAGAGTGGTGGGCAGTGAGAAAAACCTGACCTGGGTGTCAGGCTGAGCAGGGCCACGGTAGTGGTGACACCTCGCATGTGGACAATGCACCTCTGCCCTTGGAGTCGCCCTCCATGCAATCCAGCTCCATCTTCTTCCTTGGGATGGGGGGTACGTATGGCACCGGGGCAGCCACCCTGCGAAGAGTCCCCCTGGCTTGTTGAGCTCTCCGTTGGCTCTTGAAAGACTCGTCAGGAGGTGGGTGAAGGCGGCAAGACCTGGGCATGGCACATGCTGGGTTTCAGGTCACGGAGCTGCTGTCACCACCTGGAGCCATCCCCACACAGCCTGGCGACCGGTGCAAGCACACCAGCTCCCCCAGAAGTCAGCTGCTGGAGCAGAAGGATGTGGAAGAGGTGATATGAGACCTTCTCAAGGTGACGGCTGGGGCTGCAGGTCCTCGCAGCAGTGGCTCACTGCAGCCCTGTCAGACAGGCAGCTCACGCGGGGTGAGACTTCACGCCACCCTCCTCATTGGATCCATCGGCTTGCTGATTCCAGCCCCAGGGGCTGGATGGAGCCTGTGGGCTCTCACCCTTCTTCAGGCTTGCCCGAGGCCGGCTGGGAGCAATTTTTGGTGGCCAGCATCTTTCCCCTGCCCGCACACCCGCCTCCCTCGGCCGCGTGTGCTGCCAGCCCCGTCCCTGTGCCAAGCAGCGCTCTCCGCTGCGGGGCCATCAGCGTGTTTCCATGTGTGTGATGTGTCAGACTGTGTGTGCCGTGTGCTTGTTTACATGGGAAGGAGGCAGCGGAGGAAGGGGGGAGGGATGACTTTGAGGGAGGCCTCAGAAAAGAAAGAAAAAAAAGCCAAACTGAGGAGGAAAAATAAAGCAACCCTGGGGGAAATTCCTCTGTTCTGTGATATGAAGCAAAAAACATTTGTTTTTATGGCAATTAGGGATGGCTGAGCATCCCTGGAAGCTGCAAGACAAACATGCCCAGCTTTGTCTGCTCCGGGCACTTGCCAGCCCAGCTCTCAGCGGGTGCTGAGGCCCAGCGGGGTGCAGCCCATGGGGAGGGAGGAGGAGTGGCTCCCACGTGGGGTTTCTCTGCCTGTCGCTGACATAAGGGGATCAGGGTGAATTTCCTTTTCCTTTCTGAAAGCATTTCTCATCCATTTGTTTTTCGGAGAAGCAGCAGTGCCATGCACTGCAAGGGCCCCCACTCTGTCCAACACTTTGTCTCTGCACCACAACTTCATTTATGCACAGCCACACGGTAGACCTGAGCCCTGTCCCCCAAAAACCAGCTCTCCCAGCACTGGGAGGTTTGCTGAATGTCCCCTAGGCTGTGAGAAGGAGCTGAAGCATGAGTGGGAACTGAGGCAGGGCTCTGCCCGTAATGTTCCAGGGATGGAGGGTTCACCCAAGGAGGGGAGACACCTCTATGTCTCCTGCTGCAGCTCAAAGCCTTGGCTGCAGGAGAGCTAAGTTCACCTTCCACGTTCCTGAGGCCCCGCATGGGCTTGTGCTGGCATGGCAGCATCCTTCGGGGGGGGGACGTGGCTGCAGCATCAGTGGCACCTGAGGTGAATTTTCCCTTTGCTGCTCAAACTCAGAAGCGAAAGGCCTGACTCTCCCATCAGCCAGCCAGAGCCTGTTGGCCTGACACTGGCAAACTGTGGCAGGAAGGGGACACTCCCATTTTAAGGCTCTTTCCCAGCCAACTGAGGGGCAAGGGCCCTTACACAGTGGGGTTTGCAGCCGCGCTGACAGGGCACAGGTCCCCATGGCACGGGCCAGCCCTGCACCTCCACCACCACTCCTCAACTAACTGGCAGCAATGTGAAGACAGGAACAGGCAGAAAATCAGGTCAGCTGGAAACGCTTCGCCATCTCTTTCTTTCATGTCTGCCCCCATCTTCCTCTCCTGGGGAAGGCAGGTCTCCTGCTGCCGAAGCCTGGGGCGGATTTTGTCCATAACCACACAGCAAATCCTCAATGCGTGGATGGGGGGAGAAACCTCTCGCCATGGTCTCTTCTGCAGTCTGGAAGCAAATCGCAGAGGCAGGGTGAGTCTGAAGCCAGCAGCCATTTCAGTACTGCAGTGAGTCATCCCGAAAGGCGCTCAGCTTGTGGCAGCTCCCTTCCTTTCTTCTTTCTGCCTTATTTTTTTTAATAGGTGATGTAGCAATAAATTAAATAAATAGGGGAATGTATGTGTGAATATAGCACGTCTGCAAGCTCCTTTAATTGAAAGAGAAATCTTCAAGCACTTTTCAGCCCCTTGGACATCCATTGTGAAAGGCCAGAGCTGCTGGGTACGTAGTACTCAGGCGATGGTATGGAGAGGGACGAGCGTTGGCACACCTGCGAGCGCAGGGGGATCTGTGGAGCCGGATATCGACAGGGGCTGTTTAATGCCAGGGACATGGACACAAAGCATTTCACAAATAGTCCTTTCCAGAGGGAAAGAGCTAAATTAGGGCAGATGCAAAAGCCTGCTCTTGAGATTCTCACTGACAAAGACTTCATACATGGGTTTTCCTTAATACTCTTTTTTTCCCTGGTGGTTTCTGAGCTCGCTGGTGTGTTTGTGCCCCCACAGGCCTCCCATGAGCTCTGGGAGGGGGTTGCTTTGGCTGGATGGGCTTGGGCTTCTCCTCCCCATGCTGTCAGCTGTCCTTGTGCAGCCTTACCTGTCCCCAGAGCCAGCCCACAGTATGGTGAGGAGGGAAAGCTGAGCCATGATGACAGCATCCTTCAAGTAGGAAGAGGGGGGTGAGGACCATTAGCTGTGGGGGTTCCGTCCCTACAATCCCCCTCTTCATCCCCATCTTCATCCTCCATCTTCCACACTCCAGCATCCCATGGGTCAGATGATCGCTGATGATGCAGCTCCATCAGCACCAAGTCCAGCTGCTTGGCCTGAGGGATGATGTAGGGGTGATGTCTGCAGGAGGGAGAGGCAGAGGTGGATGGCGGAAGCCAGCAAGTCCCCTGGGCATCCTTCAGAGCCTCAAGACCTGAAGACCCTCCGACATTGGAGCCCTTCTCACTGCCTCCAGCACTGCTTTAGCCTCTTGTAGGAGCCTGAAACACAGCATCCTTGCAGAAATGGGTGAGTTTCTTCCCCTCATGCAAGTGTAATTCTGTCTATACTCACACTCCTGACAGCACAGATGGAGCTGGAGGCAGAGTTGCAACAGGAGCCCGGTGCTCCCCAAAAACCTAAAGCCACTGGGGCACTTCCACCTGCAAAACAACAGCAATTTATAGGTTTGGCTTGACATTTCTAGCTGCATCACCACAGCTGGGCAGGGACGGAAGAGCCCCAAATCCGGCAGACACTCTTTGTCCCCAGCTGTGGTGCAGAGCCAGAGCCCCAGGGCAGGTTTGCTGCTCCCACCAATGCCATCCCCTCATCTGCTCTTGCTATGGGATGGAAGTGTCTGCAGGATCCACTGTCTCAGGGAAACAGCGCCTTCATCCTGACCCCATTACTGCATGGCCCAAGGAAGGCTGCAGAGCTGTGGCAGGGTAGCAGAGATGTCTGGTGGCTCCTTGGCCTCCTGATAGATATTCCTTCACTGCTGCACAGAGAATCCCTGCTGTCTTCATGTCAGAGCAGAGATTTTGGAATGCCATCTATAGAATTTTCCCTGCCGTACATCTGGCCTGGCTGCTTGTTACTGTAGTTTTGAGGGTTTTTTACCAGGATTATTTGAGCAAGCAGCAGAGGAGCAGCCAGAGGTGCAGAAGGAGACCTAAGGATGAGAGGTCGCTGTCTGGCTGGGAGAGGCATGGGTTCTCATTCCTGCAAAATGCACATGGGATCCCACACTTCACCACCTCCTTCCACTAGCATCACCATGTTGAGGGCACGCTCCACTCTCCCATTGATTTACAGAGTTCAGGGCTCACCTTTTTAGGTAGATTCGGGTACCCAGACAGGACACATCTACCTTCTTTCCAAAGTCTTGGAGCAGTGGAAGAAGCGTTCGCGTCCCAAGGAAATGCCCACTGGTGGCCAGCCTGTGCTGGAGCGCAGCGTGGCATCCAGGCAAACACCCCGTTTTCCTGCAGGGTGGAAGAAGCCTCCTGGTGACAGTTCAGACCAACATCCTATTGTGAGTGGCCACAGCGCATGGAGCCAGGGAGTCACTACGTGAGTCCCAAGAGCTGGCCCAGCCCCTTGCTGGAGACCAGGATTAATGTGAAAAGCAGTCGTGCATCTCTGAGGGTGCTTGGAGCAGCAGCAGGCTGCCCTGGGCTCATTAATGTGATCGAGTCACAGGAGCTTCTGAAGCAGAAAGGTATTCAGGCAATGGCCCGCTGCCTGCTTTTGGTCTCTGCTAGGTCAGGCTCCAGTTGTGTTGGAACCAGGGTGTTTCTCTGATTAGTACCGTATCTCTAATTTGTGCCTTGAAGGTTCAAACCTCTCCTTTTGCCTGACTGTGCAAGAACATGACAGGGCGGTCTGTGTTGCTGTGCTGCTTTTGCCCATCTCCCCTGATTAATGTGAAACCCAGCTTCATGAATCATTCATGAAGCTTTATTTAGTGTAATGATTTCTGACATCCAGTGCCTGGGAATAGCATTTTGGGACAGACCGCTTGCGACCGGCGAATGAGCTGACGTTTATCCCATCTGAACTGGGAACATACAGAAGGGGAGGGAGAGGGGGGAAGCAGCCGTGCCTCCTTCCGAGGGAATCACAGGTTGCTCTCTAATTAGCCCAACGTGTAAAAGCTAAATATTGACATAGCTTTGCTGTTCCCTGTGTCTTGCAATCACATTGCATGTTATTAACCTACATAGTTGTTGGGGAAAGGAGCATCTGTGTGCGCCTTGGCACAGGCAGGGCTGAAGAGACAGGAATTTCCCTGCGTGATGCTGTTGGAGCTAACGAGGAGACCAAAGGAGCTGAGAAATGGCTTCCCCTCCTCAGCTGGAGCTGGGGAGTGGCCGGAGCTCATCTGGGCTGCTCTATAACATAAATAGCCTACCCTCTTCTTCCACAATACCTTGCTGGTGGGGGGAAGGCAGTAGTTTCTGTGGGGAGGGTCTTGCTGCAGGTAAGTGGCCCCATTTGGAAGGGGTTGTGTGGGTACCCTGATGTTTGTGCTGGTGGATTTGGGGGTGATGGTGAGTTTATGACCCTGACCTTGCCCGAAGCATGTGTGTGGGCCATGAGTTGGGAACTGTGCCTTAGTTTGGTGTGTGAGCAGGGGCTATGGGAGATGCTTTGCTTGCTTCTGTTTCTTTCCTCACTGCAAGCTGCTTTGTGTGAGTCTTCAAGTGCTTTGTCAGCCTTTGATAGAGCTGTTGTTTGCTCAGCATCCCAGCTGCTTGTCTGAATGAAGGCATCAGCCTGAAGAGAGGCTGTAGGTCTGTCCCTTGCCTGCAGAGAGGGCATGGGAGAGGAGCCTGGCAGCCCTGCCTGTGCTGCTGCCCAGCCTCCTGCTGAGCTCTCACATTTGCCTTCATATACATTGGCTTATTGCAGAGGGGGGATACTTCTGTCTTCTCTGCTCTCTTTCTGCATGGGGACAAGGGTCTGCTGGCATGTGGGGATCTCCCCCAGCTCCAGGGTGCTGCCAGGCCTCATTTTTCTGCCTTCCTTTCCTTTTGGTTCCCTGGCTCTGGAAACTCCTGCCAGTATCTGACAGGCTTCTTGGGTGTGCAGCCTTGTGTGGCTGCAGCAGAGAGCAGCCTGGTGAGGATTCCTGCTGGGATGAATGGGGATGGAGCCAAGCGGCTCGGCACAGCTCTGCTGGCTCTTGGCTGTCATGGGGCACGCAGAGCTGCTTCTGCGTCAGATCCAAGGGCTTCATCACAAGCAGCTTGCGAGGTTTGGCAGCACTTCAGGCAGGAGAGGTATTGCATCGGGCTGCTCTGGCATCCTCACACCATGGCACCATTCCCTGCCAGACCCTGCTGCTCTGGGGCTCCCCACCAGGCAGAGGCTGGCTGCAGTGCACAGCTGGGCTGATGTGCTCGAGCCAGGCAGAAGAGACTGCTTCCATCTCAGCTGTCTCAGAGCTTCCCAGTTGCAAATGCAGCCTCCCTCCACTATGCAATCCAAGGTTGAGGCTCTGGCCTCCTAGCACTATGGGGCTAGTGCTGTGTGTTCCCCTCACCGTGTTTGGAATTATTGGTGCATCCTGGCCAGGCAAGCTAAGGCATGTTCAGGGTAAAGCCCCTGAGCACAAAAAGGGCATCCCTGTGTCTTCAGAAAGAAACAGCTGGAGGGTATCATCTGGTGTGAGGCAGCTCTGGCCCTGGCAACTGCTCCCTGCTGCTGGAGAGGGACTTGGTCCAGGTGAGGAGCTGAGTTGTCTATAAATCACCCCACAGAAGAAGGCACAAAGTGAGTTTATACATCTGTTGACCTTCAGCAGTGCGAGGACTGCTTGTATACATTTCTTTTATGGTGGGGACCAGCATGGTATTGGCTCCTGTACCCACTGGAAATACTGCTGCTGCTCTGCAGATGCAATGAGGGCTGCATGTAGCACCTGAGTATGGGCAGAGCTGCTGCCGAGTGGATCTGCTCCTCCTGGGTTTTGATGAGATGGCTGATTCATGCTGGGACTACAGCTTCCCAGTCCTGGGCCAGGCAAGCTGAATAACCCTCCCTTTCCAAAGGATTTTCAAAGCTGTAGTAATTCTTACTAGGCTAGCTCAAATCATCTCTTGGAAAGGTCTTGCATCACTCCTGAGCACTAAACTGCTCTGTATTCAGATCCTGATCACCCGGTCTCTTGAGCCATAAAATATGCAGGGGAAAGGCTCCAGGAAAATATTGAACAGATATTTGGGTGTGCTGTGGGTGAGACCTTGCTTCTCCATCCTCTGCCCTGTCTCCACCTCAGAGTGGACCAAAGTACATTTCTATGGGGAGCAAGGCTGCCTCTGATGTTGATGCTCCCCTGGGGAGCAGCTCTGGATCCCATCCCCTGGGATGTCAGGGAGTACTGAATGTTTCCTTTGGTCCAACAGGCCCCAAAATCCCGGTGTTGAGGGAAGGTGGAGTAAGCCAGACCTGCCACATGTCAAAAGAGCTGCACAGCTCCCTGCCTGTCAGTGATGCTGTGACGGATGTTTCTAACCCAAAGCTGGGTCCTTGAGCGCAGCCTTTGCATGTGTCTTTTCTTCCTCAGCACTGGATCTGATTGGCTCTTCCCAAGAGAAGGTCCCACAGCAGCAATCCTTAAGCCTCCAGGCAGAGCAAATGACCCCCTCCATCTCCAGGCTGCTCTAGCCCTGGGGAAGTGGATGACATGGGAAGAACCCACATGGGAACATCCCCTCTCTGGCACAGGGCTCACTTCTTTTCCTGCTGTGTTTCTGGCACATTCCCAGGATGCAGAGGGGAATTCCCTTCCTCCCCAGAGCCCTGGATCCAAAGGGTTTTCAGTCAAAGCATTCTGCCAGGAGCTTACCACATACGGTGACCCTGTCCTGTGCATGTTGTGGTGCATTGCCCAGTTCCTCCCAGCTGAGTGCTGCCTGCATGGGGAGGTTGGGAGTTCCCTAGTGCAGCTGTGGCGGTGAGCTGGGTGCTGCTGGAAGTGCTGCGCATACAGGCAGGGATCTGTGCCTGGGAAGAGAACTTGTTGATGCAGGTGGATGTTCACAGTTCGTACACTGCCTCAGGGCTTCCTAACTTGCTTCTTTCTGTTGAGAAGCACTGCAGGACTGCAGCAGACCAGATGTCCCCATAGCATCCTCTAGCCCCAAAGCCATCTCCTGCCTGCCTGGGCCAGCAGCTGGGTGACAGCAGTGACATGAGCAAAGCTGTCTCTCTCACAGGGCAGGAAGAGGGACTTTTCCATACCATCCCATAGAGATGTGGAGACCCCAGGCAGCAGTTTTTGGGAGGATGAACCCCTCCTGTGCTGCTGCCTTGCTCTTGTCTCAGTGGAGGAGCTGCTGCATTGGGCACAGCAGCCCTCCAGCTGTGTGGGACCATAAGTACTAACCAGCTGCGAGGTACTCCATGCCTGCAGCTCTGTGCTTAATCAAACCAATTAGCAATTTAATCTTGTTAACAAACCAAGATAATTGTGGCATTATCGAATTAGGCAGCTGTATGGAAATGCCTGCTTAATAGCTGATAATGGCTGGTCCTGATGGAGGAGGAAGGGCTGTGGTCTGTGACTAATGACTGGCAGGAGGTATAATGAGGCTTCTCTGGGCTGCCTGAGTAGGGGATGGTTTGGGGAGTGCTGAGGCTCTGCCCTGTCACCCCATGGCTTGTGTGGCCACAGGGCTTCCTGCTCACGGGGGTGGGTTGGTGTAACAGTGGTGGGGTTTTCCCCTAGTAGGATGTGGCCCTGGTCAAAAGCAAGGTCTGATTTTACATGGAATGTGGCTGTTGAGATCCCAGCCCTTGTCCCACTGGATCACCTGGTGTTTCCAGCCTCTCCTGGCATGCAGATATCCCTTCCCTCCCTTGCCTGCTAAGCAGAGAAGTGGCCTTTCACCATAGAAGGACTTCCTCCTTCTCAGTCACTGAATAATTTCTGAGTCTTTGCCTCCCTCTAGTCCTTCCATGGTGATCCCCATGGAAGGACTTGCTCCATCAGATGCTCTTCCTAGCCTTGGCCAGGAAGCATTCAGTCTCTGCTTTGGGCCATATGGGATGTTGATCCCACAGCCAGAGGCTTTATCCTGCTGTATTTGTGGGTGGTTTTAATATCTGGCTGGTTTGTGCTGCTCTCCAGATGCCTTGTTCATGCCTGGCAGTGGGGATCATTAGCTCAGCCCTTGCTGCTGGAAGCTGGGCAGCTTATGGGGTCTGCTTAGGACTTGAAGGAAATAGAGGCAAAGTGCCTCCTCCCTGCTACCATCCAAATGCTCCTTTCCCCTGTTGCCCAGTATTTGCTCATCTTCCTCTCTGTTCTCTCTATTCTATGCAGACAAACCAGGCTCCTCTCTCAGTCTGGCCTGGATCTGCTTGTTGAGAATATGATGATGGGATGTGTGAGCCACGGGGCTGGGGAGGGGCTGCTTGATCATCAGCACAGGCTAGGGGATGCTCTGCCCCTCCAGCACATGTGGCAATGACTGGCTCTGCTCTTGCACTGGGCAGGTCCCTCTGGCTGCACACACTCTCTCCTGCTGATATTTCTTGGCATTTCCTGTTCTTTCTGGCCCCAGAGCTCAGCTGTACAAAACTGACAAGAACCCCTTTAGAGCTGTGGGTTTGTGCCCTGGCTGGAGGCTTTCACAGGCAATTTTCAGCTGAATTTTCACCACCAGCTCAGGTTCAGTAAGGGGCTCAGCACCAGCTGGGGTTTGGGTCCATGTAACCCCCCTCCTCTGCCCTCCAGATGTGCCCCAGGTGCTTGCAGGGATCTGCCTCCTGCATCCCCCCAGCCAGCCAGTCAGCCCTGTCCAGCCTGGGGAGTGGCTGGGGGGGACATGCTGCTCTTCAGAGCCTCCCCACCCTGCATCCTGTAAAGTGTCCCACCATATTTTGACCCCCTTCCCATTGCCCTCTCCTCCTGGGATTTGTATGCCTCTGGATGGATTTCTCCCCCCTCAAACCAGCCCCTCACCACACTGTAGGTGTGCAGCTGGACTGTTTTCATCCTTTTCCCTAGGCAGAAATTCCAAGGTGAAAGCAGCAGTGGGAGAATGGGCCTGGAGGGAGGCAGGAGAAGGTGGGGAAAGGAGCCACTCATCACAGGCATCCCTTGGACAAGCTCTTTTATTTGTTCAAGCAGCAGTGGGGAAGTGGTAGCACCGTGTGGCACTGTCAGCGGTGGTCCTGGAGCTGAGGTGGTCTCTCAGCATGACTGGTGGCTGTTCCCATCCTTCTAGGAGCCAGCATCGGGCAGGACAAGCCTTAGCAGAGGTATGTGCAGCTAGCTGGTGCCAGATGTGGCACGGGCATGCTGAGAAGGCACCTTGGTCTGTCCTGGAAGCAGGAGCTTACACTGAGGAAAGGGAAAGAAGAGAACAAGCTGGGTCTGGTGCTCAGAGTAACCCCAGCCCAAGAGTTTGGCCCTCAGTCACCCCACCACTGACAGTCGAGGGCTCTGGCAGCTGGACATGGCTCCATGCCTAGAGCCACCGTCACTGTATCCCTGCTCTGCTCCCGGGGGAGGTGGGTGCAGGAGGGGTAGCTCCTGAGGCCCTACCGGAGATCACAGGGGGGTACGATGGGTGCGAGAGGCATTTCCTGCCGCAGAAGGATGGGCAGCACTTCTTGTGCCGCGGGCACTGCCAATTGAAGTAGCACTGGTCGGGTGGGTTTTGCACCATGCAGCGGTAGCGGACGGGCGGGCAGGACCAGGCGCTGCCTGCAAGAGAAGGGACATGTTGGCCACAGGCTGCCTCAGGAAGATGCCCCCCAGCTCCTCTCCCATCCCACAGGATCCCTGCTAACACAGCTCCCTCCTCAGCCCTGTGCATCCCCTCTCTGTGCCTTGTCCAGGACACCTCCTACCTGCCGGCAGCTCCGTCCAGATGATGAGCATCGCTACCAGGAGAAGAGCAGCTACTGACTTCATGCTGCTGCGTCCCTGAGAGGTGTAAGTGTGGAGAGCTGGGGGACATGGGCATTTAAAGCCTTGGGGAGGATGGGGGGCAGGGAATGGGGCTGGGCTGGGCTGATGTTTGTACCTTTTTCCTCTGCTGTTGCATGGTGTTTTCTGGAGACCTTTTGCACAAGAAACGCTTGGGGTTGTTTGGTTGCTCAAAAAGCAGCTATTCCATTGCACAACTGTGCCCTGAAGCTACATCTGGGGCTGAAGGATAAGCCAAGGGGAGATTGTCCAGGGCACTGTCTCCCAAGCAGGCTGGAGGTAGTGGAGCTGCTTTCTCTTGGACGGGAATGCTTCTCCAGGAGAAACCATTGTAGTGACCATTCTGCATTCCATCCTGGAGGTACTTTATATGGGTTTCTGTCTGTACCTTGCTCCCACGTGGATCTGCAAATCAAACCTCACAGCATGATCCAGATTGGCATGGGGCTGCCTATGCCTTCCCAGGGATGATCCTTTGAAGTTTTTATGCAGGAAACCTGCCCCAAACCCTCCTAGTTGCTGCCCTAATGGTGGTGAGAGCTACTGTGGGGAAAGCAGCTTTGGCTTAGCCAAAAGTGAGTCTTTCTCAAGCTCTGTAGGGGTCACCTGAACCTCATAATCTTTTCTGGGAGGCTGCTGCCATGTAGGAAGCAGGTTAGTGCTGAAAGAAAGTGGTTGGCCTCACCAGGGTGGAATAATTTGCTCCATATGGCCCTGTCATCAGCCCAAAATCCCCATGCAGCACAAGGACAGCAGAACTGAGCCCAGCTCTAGCTGGCTGCAGAGATTAGGGGCTATAGTCCTTGTTCAAATGGCAAAGACTCCACCAGCCTTCAGGCCTCCATCTGTTCCTGCCTCCCAAGGAGATTGTACCCCCCTTCCAGGCAAAGCTGTTTTCTTTAGGTGCTCTTGGGCAATGGGAAGTTAATTCATTTCCCACCAATGGGCCAATGTCCCCCCTTGCCTTGTGTAATAACAAGTGTTTCTGCAAAGGGCAGGCTGGGGTAGCCCCTGATTTTGCAACCAAGCTGGGCAAGGAGCAGAGGAAGTCTCTGCTTCATGCAGCCCCTGAGCCATTGCCCTGGAGCCCTGTTCTGCATCCAGGGCATTGTGAGCATCTTGCCTTAATTTACTGGATCTCTGTTAATTATTGTCCATTTTCCCCAATGACCTTGTGGCTGTATTTAGCTCTTTATGAAGTCATTTAATAAATAACTGAGAGGGTATTTAGCCAACCCAAATAAAGTTTGAGCTGTGCGCCAACCATTTAGCATTTTTAATGAGAAATATAAGCACTGGATAATTTTTAAGCAATTCTCTGATATGCAGCTGGCTGCTGGGATCTGGTTGACAGACTTTTGGTAGTGCTTTATCCATAGGAAGTTCATAGAGTGAAAAGTCGGAACCATGCTTCTATTGCAAACTCCCACAGAATAAGCCAGACCATGGCATTTCTGTGCACAGGACCACCTGCAGTCCATGTGTTATACTCTGCCACATGTGCAGAACCTGTTGCCCCAGGATCCTGCAGTGCTGTCCCCATCCCACACTGCTCATTTCCCCCATGAAAAGCACTTCCAGAGCCTTCTCCTGGGGCAGCAAGGCCTGAGCTGTGCAGTGCCAGGGGTGCTGCTGGCTGATGCTGCATTTTCTCAGCCAGGCTAGGGCTCTTCAGTCCCCATTTCCATGGGATGCTATGGAGGTACCAGCAGCATCCAGTCACCCAGCTCAGGGCTTGGCCATGACCAAGCCCCAGCCTCAGCAGGGTGCACAAAGCACATGAGGAACAACTTGTTTCCCCTAAAGCAGCCGCTGTCTCCTACCAGGTGATGAAATGTGTTGAGGCCAACACTGAAATCCATCTGTCCATCCATCCATTCATCCTCAGCTCATGGCTGAGGATGCTCCACTTGTCCCTGAGCCATGTCCACTACCTCAGGGTGCCCGGTAGAAGGGGGTGCCCCCAGCCCCATGAACCCTCATTAGCTCTGGTGTCTGGTGCCATCTAGTGAAAAACCACTAATGAGGCTCTGCTCCCAAACGCAATCCCACATATCCTACCTCAGCGGATGCCTGGCTCCTGCTGTTCCTTCTCCCCTCTCACATTTCCCTTCCAATGCTTTCCCATCCAAGCTGCCAGCCCTCATCCAGCCTCTCCATCTCGCTGCCAGCCCAGCACCACTTTGTCTACATCTTCCCCTAGTATTTGCCAAAATCACACCGGGCCAGCTGAGGCTTACTCATGCCCCTAGGGAATGCCATTATCTGCTTTAATCAAGCCTGCTATTAAGTCCCCAAATCAGCTAATTGCTTCCTTTTTCCCTGCAGTTACTGTATGGTTAGGGAGCTGCATACACCAGGGAAGTCCCAGATTTGGGACTGCAGATTTGGGATCCCTGCAGATTGGGCACTGCACTCTGAGGCAATAGGATTTGGCTCAGATGTGGCTTGTGACCATCCGCACCTTCCCAACCCTGCACCCCCCCACCCCCCGTCTTGTCTGCTGGGTTGCAGGGTGAGAGGGATGGGGGTTATGGGGTGCATGATGGGATGTGGGACTGATGGGTGTGATATGGGCTGACAGGAGGGCTATGGGGCTGCTAATCAGCATGGCTTCATTTGCCAGCCCAGTAAACAAATATAATAAGGCTACAAATGTCCCAGTCCATTCCAGGTAGGACAAGAGCCCTCCTCAAAAGCCATCAAATCCCATGCTGACCTGGGGAACCACCGCTTTCAACTGCATGTAGGAAAAGCTACTCTTCACCTCAAGGAACAAGTACCTGGGCTCTTCTCAGCATCTTTCCCCAGAGCAGCCCCAGCAAGCTCCACACCCTGAGCGAGGCCCTGCCTTCATCTTCCTGCTCCTCAGCTCCAAATCCCAGCCTCAAGCCCACAAAAGGTAACCAGGTACCAGCTCCTCGAAGCCTGAGGAGGGGGCTCTGTCTTCTGCATCATTTCTGCTGATGCAGAGATGCCTCTGTGGCCCTGCAGCCCAGCCAAAAGGAGAGGAACATGTCATACAAATCTTTAGGGTGTTTATTGTCAGGATAGAAATTTCTTTATATAAAAGAAGCGTTTCAAAACAGCACTCTCAGGATGAAATATATATACACACATGGATAGTTACGGAAAGAATTATTACCATTTTGCTATGCGATTAAAAAAACCAAACAAGATAATGACCGATTCCCGAACAATTCTGCCAAAACAGGGACAAGGGGATCTGCTTGATTCCTGCCGCCTGCTTCCCCACGGGTGCACACCTGGGTGCCATGTGGGAGCTGGTTGGGCTGCATCCATCCCTGTGCACTGCCTGCAGCAATCCTGGCCCCAACACTTGGCGGCCCCCAGGGTACCACCACTGGAGGGGTTTCCTCCTTGCAAAGCTCGGCGCTGGGGGGCTGTGCAGGGGCTGGTTCATCCCAGCTGCTCTGGGAAAAGGCTGGGTGTCAATGTAGAATCATGGAACCAGCTGGGTTGGAAAAGACTTTTAAGATCATCTGGTCCAATCATCACCCCAGCACTGCCAAGGCCACCCATGGCACTGAGGGCCTCATCTACACAGTGTGTGAACACTTGCAGGGATGGTGACACCAGCACTGCCCTGGGCAGCCTGTTCCAATACCTGAGCACCCTCCCAGTGAAGAAATTATCCCTAATATCCAATCTAAACCCTTGTCCAAAGCCCAGCCTGCCCATGCAGTCACCCCACCTCATCCCAGACCTACCAGCTCAGAGGAATGAGGCACCAACTCTGGCTGAACCCCTCGGCTTCACTGCAGGGCTTCTTGCTCAAGTCCTCTTTTTGGTTTGGTTTTTTTCTAGGATTTTGGGGTTTTTAAATACATTCCACATCCCCCCGGGGGTTTTGTGATACAAGAACAAACACTGATGCTTTACAATAACCTAGCAATAACAATGCTACTGTACATCCCCGTGCCCCGAACGAGCACTGCAGCCCTCTGTAAGGATCACTTCTTCTTGGCAATCTGCTTTTCCAAGTCTTCAAGTCTGGCTGTCATCTGAGCAAGTGAACGTGCTAAGGAAACAGTGTGAGCCAGATGGGCCCCCTGAGGGACCCTAAGATTTTCCCTGTTCCCATTTATCCATCCCTCCCTTCCCCATGGGGCTGCCCTACGCCCCAGCAAGCCCAGGCATCACCCCAAAGGATATTTTTCTCGGTCAGGCTCTGCAGGATGGCCACGGTGTTCGTCTGGAACTGCACCAGTGCTTCACACTCACAGGGGCTGCGGATCTCTGTCTCCCCTTTGCCTTCCTCTGTGATCATGGGGGTTTGGGTGCAGTCAGAGCAGTGGCCTCATGGTGCCCAGCTCTCCCCTGCTCCCGCACAGCTCCAGTCTCTTGTTCCCACAGCCACTCACTAGGACAAGACCTGAGCCTTGGAGCTCCCCCTCCCCATTTCCCCCTTTTCCCAGCCTCACTCCTTTTTGCCAGACTGCATCCCTGCTAGCCCAGGAAGCTCACTACCAGGCATCATTGTGAGAGCCAGGGGCAGCCTGGGCTCACCCCAGCCCAGTCCTGGGGTACATGATGCAGGGTGACAGACACAGAAACCACCCCACTGGCTCTGGGGGAAAAGGAGGGCTCCTCCAACTTGGAGCTGTGCCCCCCTAGGGCACCCACCTGGGCAGATGTTCAGCTTGAAGTTCTCCACGAGGTGGGTCATGGTGGTGAAGTCTGCTGAGTAGGAGAAGTGTTGCTCCACCGGCTCGGAGGCGATTGCTCTCAGCTCCTCTTCCACAGCCTTACCAACACCCACAGCAAACATAACGATCCCTACATGGCAAGGACAGATCCTGAGCACTGCGCTGGCCATCCCACATCCAGCAGCCCAAAGGGAGCAAAGCCAAGGATGCAGGATTTACACCGGGCTTCTCAAATACACATCAGGAATTTAGGCAGAAAACAGCAGCACTGCTGTGGTGCAGGTTGCTGCATGAAGGATGCTGATCAGAGCAGCCTGAACCAACACAGAGGCACTTCTGCCCCTGCAGACCTGGGTGATGTAGCACCCCAAGGCTGGATGCTGCAGCCAACCCCAGAGCTCGACTCCCTGAGGAACCATCCTGCGGTGCCCAAAGCACTGCGGTTTGAGGTCCTCCAGCCCCTCGTACCTGACTCCTTTGCTCTCCTGGCCCATTCAGAGATGTCATCCTGGGAGCGCCCATCTGTGAAGACAAGCCCGATTCTGGGGACGTTGTGGGAGAGAGGCCTGGCACCTTCCAGCTCGGAGAAGCTGTGCTCCACCATGTGCTTGAGAGCAAGGCCTGTCATGGTGCCTTTCTCCATGTACTCCACCTCCATCACCGCCTTCTTGATCTCGTCCGCGCTGTGGTACTTGTTGAGGGGGAACTCGGTGCGGACACGGCTGGAATACTGCACCAGCCCCACGCGCGTGCCATGGGGGGACACCTCCAGCAGGTCCACGATGCGGTTCACAAACTGCTTCACCAGCTCAAAGTTCTGGGGCCGCACACTCTTGGAACCATCAATCACCATCACCAGGTCGACATGTCCAGTCCCGCACTCTGGGGGCACAGAGGTAAGGTGAGAAGGGACAAGCCTGGCCATGGGCACCATCAGAGTGAAGGTGCCCAGCATTAGAACTGGGCTTCAGGACACTGTGTGGACCCCCTGGAACCGCAGCCCACATGAGGCTGGGAATGACAGCAGAGCATACACAGGGGTCTCAGCCACAAAACCTCCACTGCCACCCCAGCATCCCCTAAAAGTCTTTCCTAGGTCTCCCTTCTCCTCAAAGCTCCTGTTGCATCCTCTGGACCATGTCTTTGAGGACACAAGCCCGTATGCATCCCTGCAGCAGCCAGGGCACTTCCCAAGTCCAGCCAGCTTTCCATCCTCTTCCAACCCAGCTCAAACTTAGACCCCCAGCTCAGTTTCAGGTAAGCCCTCTCCAGGAGCACAGAGACCAGATGAGGAGGATGCCAAGAGCCTCATCCCAGTACTCACTGCTGCACGCCTTGCCATCCGCCTGGAGCTGCTGGCCTTCAGGGCACACACAGCGGTAGGAGCCCTCCATGCTCACACACTTGAACTCGCAGCCATGATCCACCCCATTGCAGAGGTCAGTGGCTGGAAGACAAGCCAAGGGCACAGGGTTATCCCCATCCAGGTCCAGGAACAGCCCTTTCCCTAGGGACTGGGTAGGACATAAAGGTATCTGCCATACACCACAGCCTGTGCCAAACCAGGACGTACCTCTGCAGGACCTGCTATCAGGCTGCAGCGTGAACCCGCTGCGGCAGCGGCAGTAGTGCCCATTGGGGATGCTCACACACTCATGCTGGCAGCTGTGGTTTCCGAAGCTGCAGTAATCAATCACTGGTGAGAGAAGGAGAGAGGTGGGCAGAAAGGGAAAGACAAGAGAAGGAGAGGGAGAGGGAGAAGCAAATGAAGAAGGGACAGGAAGGGAGATGGCCACGTACTGGTGCAGCTCTTCTTGTTCTGGTGGAGGTAGTAACCCGCCCGGCATTGGCATGTGTAGGACCCACGAACGCTGACACACTGGTGTTGACAGCCGTGTCTCCCGTCTGCACACGCATCAATGACTGCAGGGAGCAGGACACCGTCACCCTCCTGCCCCAGCCTCCCTGGGGCAGCTGAGCAGGGCCTGCTCCAGGGTTTCATAGCGGCTCCCAGCACCATGAGACAAGAAGGAAAAGTCCCAGGGTGATGACCAGACCAGCTAATACAGCTTTGCATTCACCATACAGGGCTAAAACACTGTGCACTTTGGTGGCTGGGATGCACATCCTCCGGTACCCCCTGGCCAGAGCCCCCTCAGGTTGCTCCCACATGAGCCCCAAGTGGCCATCCCAGAGAGGTGACCAGGATTTAGCAATACCGAATGTCCTCGGTCATTACACACCCAGGAGGCAGCAGGCTCTGTGAACAGAGCACCCAGGCTGCTGCTGCCCTCCCTGGGTCTTGCGTTGCATTTCAGCTTCCCTCCAAGAGACCTGTAACTACAAGCCCTCTATGAGAGTTAGGACAAAAGAAGGGTTTTTACAGGAACAGGTCTTTCTGTCCACGTTGAGCCTGTAGCCTGGGTTGCATTCACAGTAGAAGGAGCCAGGGGTGCTGATGCAGCTGTGCTGGCAGCCATGCTCCTCTCCCATGCACATGTCCACCCCTGCAAGACAGAACAGACATCAGAGCAGCCCATGGGCTGATTCATGGGGACCCCAGCTCTGCCACGTGCCCTGTCCCTGCAGCCGAATCCACTGGGATGACCCACACAGCCCCAGTCCTCTCAGCCCCAGTGTTCACCCACTGATTTCCAGTGCACAGACGTGGACACGGTGCAGGGCAGGTTTCAGAACCACCTTGGCTTTTTGATCTACCTGAGTGCTAAATCAATGCTCAGTACTAATTGATACTGATGACAGCTTGAGCTGAGTAAGCAAAAGCTTGAGCTCAGCTGGAACATACTGAAGGAGCCAGGTCTGTGCGTCCATGCAGCCAGAAAAGCAATATCTGGTGAGCCATGGACTCCCTGCTCCAGCACACAAGGACTCACCATGGCACTAACGCAGCCCTGCACGTGCTCCTTGCTAGAAAACACTGCCTGAAAAAGGCTGGCAGCTGCCTTCTGCCCTTCAACAGATGCTGAAGCACATGAGCAAGGTCTTGCTGGCTTGCTGCAGTGACAGGCCTCCGACACCAGCATGGCAGGAGATAGACAGGTCCCAGCCTACAAGCTCCTGACCAGCATCAGCATGGCCATGGTGAGAATCAGCCTCCTGGTTTATTAAACACCAATGCGCATGCAGCAGATGCCGGGCATGTGTCTGTGTAGGAGGAGATCCTGTTAGAGCCATATCAAAATGTACACAGGGCTCTGGGATGTGTCATCCATCCCCATCACACCCAGGGAAACCAGCTCCACATATCCTGCTCTTTAGCATTCCCATCACTGCTGCCGTGATGTCCTGGCTTGCGGCAGAGCTACCATGCATGGGTGAAGAAAATCACTTGCTTGCAATGCGTTCAAAGCTTTCTTTATCTCACCCCAGGAAAGGTGAGCAAGAGGAAAGGCCACCTTGCTTTGTTACCTTTTGGTGTCCTGGCACCATGCTTCCCTGTCCATGATGCTCCTAGCAAGGGCAGCCATCCCAAACACCCCTCTGAAGGTCACTTTCTAGCCCAAGTGAGGAGCAGGCACCAGCACCATCCTTGCCCACCCCTGCAGCCACGGCTCTCACCCACCGCAGAGCTTGTCCTGGAACTGCTTCCCAAACTGCTGGATGAGCTCGAAGGACTCAACCAGGAAGACGTGCTCCTCCAGCGGCGGCGAGGCCATTGCGCGCAGCGAGTTCATGTCTGCCCGCTGGATGCCCACGGCGTAGATCTCAATGCCAGCATTCCGGGCCTGGGTGGCCACCTCGGTGACACGGTCCTGGGGCCGTCCATCCGTCACGATGATGGCAATGCGGGGGATCTTCTTGTGCAGAGGACGCGCGCCCTCCTGCGTGGTGAAGGCCACGTTCATGGCATACTGGATGGCCAGCCCTGTCATGGTGCCCTGGGCCAGCGGGACGATGCTGTTGATGGCCTTCTCCATGTCCGCCCGTGTGAAGAAGGTCTTGAGGGAGAAGATGTTCTGCACCTGGCTGGAGTACTGGATCACCCCCACCCGTGTGGCATTGGGGCCCACGTCCAGGCTGCTGATGATGTCCATCATGAACCGCCGCATGGTCTCGAACTCGAAGGGGCGAACGCTGCGGGAGCTGTCGATCACAAACACGATGTCCAGAGGACCTGTCCTGCACTTTAGGGCTGGAAAGGGGAAAAGAGATAGTTCAGCCTCACAACTGCCTGTGGAGAGCAGGGATGGCAGCAGGGACATCCCTGTGGGGTGGCTTGAGGGGTTGCTCAGTGGAAGACGGAGAAGGCAGATCTGTGCAGCCCCTACTGCCAAATAAACTCATGGAGGGTGCTGACGAAGCAGAAACAGGGATGATGGGCAGGAAGATAGATGGGACCTGGCTGGGGGGAAATGGCAGCATTCCCTCCTCCCCAGTACCATCCCTTTAGCCAGGCCAAGCTCCTGCTCCCGGTGTTTCCACAGCCAGCAGCCCCAGAAGCTGCAGAAATGCCTCTCTGTCAGCATCTACCCTGGCAAGGCTTAGGCACAGGTTTAGACAGCAGCATCTTCATCTCTGCAGCAAATCAGAGCATTAAACTGTAAACCAGACCAGTGCCTTGCGCTGTTCTCTGCAAGCTGCAGTCCCTGCCCCAGACCTCTGCACCACACAGGCTCTCCACTTGCTCAAGTGGCAAGCAGGAACACACTGCTTTGGGCAATTCTTCTGTTTCTCCCACAGTTCCAGCCGTTCCTGGGTCCTACTGCATTTTGCCAGTTTCTGCATAAAACCAGGGCTTGCTTTGGTGATTTGTCTTTTATTTTTTAATGGAAGAAAATGAGACAGTGAAAAGCACAGCTAAGGGCATGCACATGGCAAGGATCGAGCCAAAGAGCCTCTCCTGGACATACGAGCGCTACTTCCGGTGCAAACTTGGAGAGTATTTAGCAAGTGAAATACCAATGAACATATTTTGCTTGGCTTGTGTGTACCCAAGCCTGGAGAATCTGACCCTAATGGTAAGCAAACACTTTGAGTCCCCTTGGGATGCTGCCCAGACCCGGGCTGTCATCTCAACTGCTCCGAAGGTCTCCAAGACATACCCGATCCTTTCTCCTTCTCCTTGGTGCCTTCACTGTTTCTAAACTGGAATTGACTTTGGTGCCTCTGCCCCGGGAGGAGAGGGGCTGCTATCCCTGGATTTGCCTTGTCCCCTCTGTCAGGAGACCCATGCTGGAAGGAAGCTCCCCCTCATGCCTATGTCTCCTGCTGAGGTCAGAGGGATGACAAGCCCTGAGATGAGCTGTGTCAAAGCTGAGGCCATGGCCACAGCAAGTGGCACCAGACCCACCAAGCTGAGGCTCAAGCTCCTGCTTCCCTGGACAGCACTGGGAATTTTGGGTACCACGCCTGGGTGGATCCTTCATCCTGCTGGGGATGCCTCCAAAGAAGAGGCACCGAGTCCCCCCACCTCAAGCAGCAAGGGCTTCACTGTGCTTCTCTCTCCTCCAAGCACTCCCCAGCAGCCAGGGCTCACCTGCAGGCTTTGGTCTGGCTTCCAGCATCGTCAGGAGAAGCAGGAGGAGCGGGACAATGGGCAGAAGCTTCATCATGGCTCTGTGAGAACACACGCTGCGGGGACTCACTGCGGGGAGAAGACAATGTGCAATCAGTGCTGAGGGGGGGCCAAGCCACAGAGCGCCTTTCACCTGCAGTGGGTGTCCCCATGCAGTGCCAAAAACCCTCTGCAGCAGCAGTTTTGACAGATCCATCCCCAAACGTCTCTGGACCCACACGGGACTCTTCCCATTTAAGGACTGGCAGTCTCAGCACAGCTAAATTTCATTACAGCAGCAACAATCTGCCAAAGGGTCTGATTTTCTGCTCTGGGTGGAGCTGGCCAAGCCTTATTTTCACTTGCAAACCAGGCAGATGGGATGTTCAGCCAAATACTTTTTCACTGGCGGAGCGGCTGCTCTCCTCAGCCAGCCGGAGAGTGGGAAAACTGCACCCAGGGATGCAGAGCACCTCCTGAAGCTCCCTTTGCACAGGAAGAGAAGCCCAAGAGGAAACAGCAGCACAGACAAAACCTGCTCAGAATTGGCTCAGAGTCACTGGCAAAGATCATTTTTCCAAGCAGCTCCATAAATCTATTCTCTGCCTTTTTCCAAACTACCTCTGGAGAGCAGAAGCCTCCACAGGCACAGGGTGTAACGGTGCCTGTGCAGATGGGCTTGCACCCATTCCCCCCAGGCAGGGTGCAGGGTGAAGCACTGGTGCTCTCCTTCACATCACCTCAGGGGACCCCACCGCTGTCACCAATGTTTTGCTGCTCTCTGCATCCTGCTGGCTTTTCTGAGGGATGCTCTGCACCCCAACAGTGTATGTGGCGGGATAGTTGAAGGAAAAGATGTTTAAATCAGTTACCCAAAACCTCAGTTTGTCACTGTCTCCCTCCCTGCCCACCTCTGCGGTGCCTTTCCCTACCCTTGCCCAGCTCCTGCAGGGACATGGATTAATTAGGTTTATTTTTATCACTTTTATCCAGCCTTGATTGGAAACCCAAGGAGCTGGGGGTGGAAATGCCACACGTAATGCGGCTTCCCCTGGGATACAGAGCACCATGACTGCGCACAGATACTAGAAGGGTGCTTTTAGAAAAGAAAAAGCACACGGAAATTCATTTTATCGGGAGTTATCAGCTGTATTTACTTAGCCCCAGGAGGTCCCAGTTGTAATTCGTCACCAGGGCTGCCATTTAGCTGCTCACTGGTTACGTGCAGCCCTGAACCTCATGTATTTGATAGCAGGGACACTGATAATAGGTTTCACAGCTGCATCTTAAAATTGTCTCCAGACTCAGCGTTCACACCTGAAAAATGACACTGAGGAATCAGAAGGATAGAAAAGGGCTACAGGAGGAAAGTGGGATCCAGAAGCCTCAAAGTGAGAGATTCAGCCTTTTCCCAGGGAGTGTGAGCACCCAGCTCGGGACGTGGTGGCTCCTGCAGAACTATCAATAGAGAGACCAGTGGGATCACTCTGGTGGGATCACTCTGGTGGGATCACTCTGGGTTCTGGAGATGAGAGGAGGCTGCAGCCCAACAAGCATTTTCTAGGAAGCCCCAGGGCTTTGTGGGCAGGAGTGGCTGGGCGTCCATGCACCCTCACAAGAGCACCATGTGCAAGCAGAGGAGCAAACAGCCCCCCCTATCCCAGCTTTGTTTCCCTATTTAGCAGATTCTTTTCTGAGCAATTTTTTGGGGGCAGAAAGCACTCACTAACCACTAAATATTCTGGGGAAACCTAGGCCATCTATAACATTTCTACAGCACTCTCCAAGCCTCCCTGCAGTGGGAGAGGCTCCTTATCAGCCTGCCTCTCATAGCATCCAGATAGCTTCAAAGACATCCAGAGACAGGAATGAGGTTTTGGGCCAGAAACCAAGGAGAAAACCAGTTCAAGACTGATCTATTTTTAACAGCATCTCAGCTTTGGATGAAGTCTTGGCACTTCTCACGGCTGGAGGGGCTGATGCTGCTGGGACAAGGTAGGGCAGCTCAGCCATGCATTCAGCACCAGTCCTGGCAGCAGAGACCCAGGCTGGGACAGCACCCTGGTCCCCAGTTTGATATAATGCCCAGCCCTGCCCCAGCAGCAAAGCTGATGGGGATGGGGAAGCAAAAGCAATGGGACAGACGCCCCCAAGTATCTCTCCCACCATCCTGCACCAGACAGCATCCCTGCTACCCACCGTCCTCACTCCCCCTGCACCTGTATCCCCATGGAGGGGTTCCCCCATCCTGAGGGCTCCCACACTTCCCCCTGAACTTCCTGCTACCACGCAGAAGCAGGAGGGAGATGGGTGGGAAGCGACCGGCTGTGGGGCAGGTGCTGCAAGCAAGGCAAACACAGCACCGGCTGCAGCACCAGAGACCTTGAGATAACACTGAGCTATAAAGGAAAAAAGGTCCAGGTGGGGCGAGCGCTGCCACAGCAGGGCTGGCTCAGCTGAACCCAAGCTGAGAGGGACACTTAGATCATCTCCCCACCTTTCTGAGCAACGCAAGGGGAAAACCAGCCATTGCTTGTTCCCGCTGAAGGAGATGCTCAGTTCATGCTGCAAAGAAGGTGACCGAGGGAAGAGCCATTCAAAGGGTCAGCAATGACCCCCTCCTGCTCTTGACTCTCCTCATGATCTCAGACAAGGAGGACATGGAGACAAATCCCCAGAGGCAAACAGGTAAGCCAGCAATGCCTTCCTTAGGACCTTTCTTAGGGCACCTCCACCAGCAGTGCTGTCCCCAGGGCACTTGCATCCCTCCCGGCTCCGCCACTTGTCCGTCTGCTCTCCCTGCCAAGTGCTGAGTCTCAGGAAAAACAGCCGCGTCGGGTTTCAGCGTGGCCTCCTTGGCAGCTCCGTCCTGGCTACAGGTTAACAGAAACACTCCCAATATTCCCCTTCTGGTCCATCCATGCAGGCTGGACCGGGCACATCCTTCCCTGGGCAAGCTCAAAGGACAGGGCATGGCAGGGAGCATCTCCCTACCCTCCTTACAGTTACAGTTACAGGGGTGGGAGCTTTATAGATTAAATTGTAGAGCGGGTGAAGCAGATGAGGAAAGGAGGAGCGAACGGCTCAGGAAAAGCCCTAACCATAGTGTCATTAGGAGTAAAGCAGGTTGTGGACCATGGCTATGGAGTCATGATCCAGGTCTCAGGTACAAGATTTCATATACTTGGGCACATCAGCCTTTAGCTGTGACTTCTGTTTATGGCAAAAACCACACAACTCCAGCCTGCCTGGGCTTGGCAGATCTGTGGCACATTGTGGGAGCAGCAGCAGCAGCTCTGCCCTGGCTCCAGATCCTGCAAGAAGCAGGACAAGGGATCACCATGCATTGCAAGGAGTGGGGAACAGTCAGGAGCCTCTGACCAAGCACACTGTTATCCAACGTGCCAAAGCCGGAGGGGTGTCCACGCAGCATGCCTGTGCACTGGAGGAGGCATGCACAGCGAGCCTGGGCATGCATGGCAGGGGTGCATGGCACTGATGCCACCTCTGCTACCAGCTAATAACATGTATTTCTATGCTGGAAACCTTGGCTGATGGTAGAGCAGCCATAGATATGATGCTACTGAGACTCATGCACCTCGCTTGCCTCCCCCTGTACCCTGTTTTGTCCTGCAGGTCTTTTCTATGTGCAGACCCAACCAGGCATTTTTAGCAGGGCATAACTCAACTCGCGCATCATTGTTATCACATAAAAGTGTCAAAAAAAGCCACAAATTGGCTCAGAAGCCTGGACACACACTTCTTGTGTTTAGGACATCAGAGTTCTGCCGGGACAACTGCAGAAAGACAGCAAGAGCTGGCCTCAGGCTGCAGAATAGGGAGATGAATTTTAATGTCCTCAGCAGGACAAGTCATCATTCAAGTCCATGTCCAAGAGAAAGGCTGCCCCAAAAGTGCATGGAGAATGAATGGAGGAAGACAGAAACATGTCTTGCTCCAGGCACAGGGGACAATGAAGCAACCAGAGCTACTTGGAGAGATGCAAACAACTGACATCAACCTAGAGGCACTTTCTGATATCTGATTTTGATGCGGAAACCCCTATGGGCTGCTGGCACATTGTCCATATATTTGCAAGACCCTCAAGCTGCGTGAATGGATGACAGCCCCAGAGCTGGATCCTCCCTCTTGGAGGGTTACCCAGAGGTTGGTTTCTTTCACCACAATCCACAATCTCAATGTGCTCCCTGCCTGCAGGTGTATGGCTCTCAGTGGTGCCTCTGCTGCCTATGAGATGGATTCAGTGCCATTTTACAGGCAGCGTTGACCTTGCACTCAATGATAACTCCATCATCTCAGTGCTCATCCTCCACAGCAGCTGGGTGATAAGTTGCAAATCCCATGAGAGCAATGACAGCAGTGCAGTTTTCAGAGCAAGGAAGAGGCAGGGAGCACAAGCACTCCTAAACCAGGGAAATGGCCTGGGAAATGTTTTTCTCCCCCATTTTAAGGACTGATGTGTCCTTGGTTCTCCCCAGACACACGTGCAGGAGAACAAGAGCAGACTCTTTCCAGGACATTGCAGTACTCTGGTTACAACGCTACAGCGGCTCTGCTGGGCCAAGTGCCACCTGGAAGGACACGTTGTTTGAAAACCAAGGTTGTGTTTCTCAAACAGCACATCGTGGCTCCAAACCCAACAGGAGTGAATCGGCAGGAGTTCTGTAACGGGAAAACCTTGCTGGATGCAGAAGGGACTACTCTTTCTCTCTCTTTGCCCCCCTCCAAAACGCAATTCCCTGTTTTATGGGCCCCACTCCTGCACTCACTAGGATTAGCAGGTTTACAGGGAGGGCAGAAGGAAAACAACTCATGGACCTAACATCATACAAGTTCTGAGCGGCTCATACTATCAGATGACATCTGAAGTCCCCTTGGGAAGGAAATGCTGGATGTAACAACGGACAGAGCTTTAGGTATTCCCCACGACAGCACATGGGGTCTTTCTCTGCCATCAATCTGTCTCTAGAAGACCTCTCAGTGCTCTGCATCTCAGCTGAGAGGAAAGCCTCTTGCCCACCCACCCTCTGCACTAAAACACACAGTACTTGGGCTGCTGCGGCCACAGCTGGCAAGAATAAATGCCATATTCATTTGCAAATTAAACGCGGCCTTTTGAAGCACATGTATAGTCAGCCAGTTCCCCTTGTTCAACTAATCACGTCGAGAGATGCCTTCTGTTTCAGAACTGCCACTGGCATTTCCCTGTTCCTCTCTGTCCTACTCCAGACCTTCGGCTGCACGTCCCCTGAGCTGCGTGACACGCAAACTCACCCTGCTTCTAACTGGTATCTTAAGCAAAACTGGAGGGATATTGGAATACTGAGATGTTGATGAAGAGTGGTCAGCAGGGGAAAGACCCACCTCTACTGACTCTCTTCAACAAGCAAATGTTTTTCTGCAAACAGGCCCCTGGAGGACAGCTGAAAAGGGCCAAGAGACTTCAAACTTTGGAGGGAATGAGGCCAGGCCATCCAGCAGCTGAGGCAGCATTCCATTGCCCAAGTTCTTGTTCTGGGAGGAAGGTGTTAGAGAGCTTTTTTTTCCCTTAGAAATATGCATATTCAACCACAAAGGAAAGAGAAATGGCCCAGAGCAGCTCCGGGCCTGGTGCAGTTTGTCAGCTGAGCTCCTGATGCAGCAAAGCTGGTACCTCTAAGCAGTAAGATTGATACTTACCAGCAGGATGTCCATTTCCCAAATCCACTGGGACCAATATCCCCAGCTGACCTCCGGCAAGCTTACATGGCACAGACAACCACAGAACGCCTGTTATTTCAGCCTCGCAACCATAGATTCATTGCCTGACCTCCTTCTCTAAATCTTTATATCATATTTCTCACTCTGGAGACGTGACTCAATGTGTTGGCATAAGAAAACACACCAGGAGAATATTCTTGTGCTGCTCCCTTTTATCCTACCCATCCTGCTATGTGTTCAATTGAAATAGCAGAAAGTGAGAAGCATCTGGTGGCTGCAGAAAAGCACGCAGAGACTTTTCTGCCCTCCTCAACACAGAAAAGCAAGCTAGTTGGATTCTTTGGCTAGATACTCATCACAGGAAGAACCACAGAAGTAGCATGGGAAATTACTCCCACCTAACTTCACTGCTGCCACATCCCTCTGACAGCAGGACAGCCAGAGAACTGCTGTCACAGGGCTGGAATGCTGTCACCCCCTAGGAGATGCACCACAGAACTTCCACCAGCATCGCAAAGGGCTGCAGCCTCACTTCTACCCATGCTGAAGAGGTGCCTTGGGGACCTTTGTGCCTTGGCATGTGTGTGTCAGCCTGGCCTTGTCAGCATGCTCAGACACTGCATGGAACCCTCCTGCAAGACTTCCAAGGGGACTTAAAGCAGCATTTGTGGCCATGGCTGAGGACCTCTGCTGTTAACAGATATACTCCTACTGATTCCTGCTATAGACCATGGACTCCTACGGGTCCACAGACTACAGTTCAAAGGCTCCTGAACTTGTATGCTGGCAATCAACCAGTGAAGCAGCATGACACAAACCAGACACAGGAAGGCTGAAGTCTGGAGAGGAACCGAGTTACTGGCACCTCTCTGCAAGAGGCCACAGCTGATCCTGATATATTTCCTTGATAGGCATCAGGTTAGAGGGACCAGGTTAGCAATGGATTCATGTGTGCAACTAAGGGCTTGCAAGGTCAGATGTTTGCAGACAAAGATGCAGGCAAAGGCAGAAAGTTCCTAGGGAAGATGGATCCAGTCTCCAGTAATAAACACCAGAAAGGACAAGCTGCCTGAGAACCAGAAAAGCTTCCAGACACACTGCAGCCTAGGGGCATCCCACATGGAAACACTGCCATAGCTGCGCATCAGCCTCTGGAGTCTCCTGAGCATGTGCCAACACCCTTCCCTGCTTTAACAGGGCTGGTTTGAAACCCTTTACATTTAGCCAGGACAGGGAACTAAAGGCTCCCGAGTGCCAAAAAAGTTACTTGATATCTAAATGTAGATCTGCGGGGCACATATCTACTGAGGGGTGACCCCTGCTAGTCTGCAGGAGGTAACAGAAAGCATAAAGTCCAGGTCTCTCCACCAGGCTGTTCAATGGAGCCCTTATGGCAGCTGTGTGAACTCCCTCCCAATGGAGCCCAAGTGATCAATTTGCTTCTGTTTGGGCCTGAAGTGGAGCAAACACGGTTACTGAGAGGTAATGACAAGCGGCAGGAGCCGCTCAGGCTCCTGGCATGGCTGGAGGAGACGAGTGGGACAGGAGGCACAGGAGGGACTGACTGGTTGGGGGCAGTTTTTATGAGTTTCTTCACAAGCACCACTCAATCTTCAGGGTTTTTTTCTCCCCTGTGTTGTTTCTAGGTCCCGTTTCTTCACTCACGGCTTGTCTGCAATTCCCGTGTGCATGTAGATACAAACACTGCTTCTAACACTACTTATTTCCCCCTCCGTGTTTCAGCGCTACTCATGGAGCATTTGTAAATGGCATTTTATGAGCATGGCAGGCACAGGGCTCCACAGTGAACAAAGGGACCCCTATTGGAAACTTTAAAGATGTTTAAACAAAGGCTTCTCTTGAAAACCTTTAACCCCTAATGCCAACCTCAAGGGAAATGCTATGTTATGAGCAACCGGAGCACAAACATCTCCCCTGACCGCAGAGCGCCTACAGCGGGCTGCCTTGTTGGCTATGCCTTCTGTTTACTACTGTGATCAGCAAGGGTAGCTCCCGGGCCCAGCTTGTACCAATCAAGTAGAATTTCTTTAATTCTTCAAGAAATAATGAAATTACAACTTCCCAAAAAAAATCAACAACAGCTTTTTTCCCAGTGGGATGCAGCAATTCCCTGCCTGCTTCAATGGAAAGTGTTGGTTTACTACAAACACCAAGAACTCTTGCATGCTTTCCAGATGGGAATTTGTATTTTGGATGAGGCCCAATTTACCCATATCCTGGTGGCGAATATCAGGGCTGAGATCTGAGAGCAGATTTCCCCACACACACACTTTCTGCCGATATCAAATGCCAATCTAATGAATCCTTGCAAGAAATCACAAGAATCTGCTTGTGAAAAGCAGTTTCTACTTGTTACTGAGGACCTGCACACTCACTGCCTGTGATTAATTGCTCCTGTGCTTGGAGCAATTTACTATCAAACCTTTACTACCAAGGGATGCTACAGAGGGTCCCACAGGGACCTCATCATGTATCTGCCCAGCTCCACTTATCTCGGATGGCTGCATGCGAGCACAAACATGATGAGTGCAGAATAATCTGATTTTCCAAACAAGTTTTCCCATGTAATTGCTTGGAACAAAAGCGCTCAAAGCTAATTTTTCCCTGGAGATGGTTGAAATTACAAGCCAAAGGTGGGTGATTGCTTGTGCAAACATATTTATGAGTATGCACAGCCCAAATTTTCCAGTCGTGCAGAAACAGCACATAGCAAACTGAGGGCACTCTTTCAAGCTTATCTTCCTGCAGGATCTCATCTCCTATGGCTCAGTTCGCCTTGCCCAGGTGTATCAGACCTTATTATTCTCTGCTAAAAGAGATCCTCAGTTGTATAAGCAGGAACCTGCCCAACAGCTAGGCAAAAGGTGAGCAGCAGAGAGAGACAGCGGAGAAGAGTTTACATCTTCTGCACCAGCCCCTGGCTCAGAGCAGGATATGATCAGAGAGGGGTACAATCAGAGCCAGGTACCAGGATCTCCTGCTGCCCACCGAGACGTTCATTTGGGGCCCAGTGGCACAGGGCCACACCGACAGGAGCTCGGGGGGCTCCAGCCTCAGCTTTGGGGCAAAAACCCATGTCAAAGGCTCTGCTTTCCCCCCCACATCACCTTTGCTCGCTGCTCTTCACGCCCAGGACCACCAGCCCCGCTCCAAGGACAAGTCCCCTCAGAGGCTGCCAATCCCCGCGGCGGCGCTCAGCTCTGAGCACCGGGACGGGACGGGGCCACCCTCACCCTCACCCTCACCCTCCTCCTCTCCTCTCCTTCCCTCCCCGCAGGGCCGGCGGCACCCGCGGAGCCCCTCACTCACCCGTGCCGGCCGCGGAGCCACTCCCCGCCGCGCTGCTGGGTCAGGTACGGCGGGCGCGGTGCGGGGCGCGGAGCTGCGCGGGCCGGGGCGCGGCGGCAGCAGCAGCGGCGGTGGGAGGTGGCGGGGCCCCGCGCGGCATTTAACGG
>WYDI02027041.1:0-64693 GCA_009867235.2 Psittacus erithacus | reverse complement strand
CCCCGCGACGGCCGCGCGCCTCAGGAGGGTGCCCCCTCCCCTCCTCTGCCTGCCGGCGCTCCGCCGGGGCGGGAGCGGGACCGGGACCGGGGTTGGCGGGGGCAGGTGTGGCGGGTGCCTCCGCGCGGTGAAGGGGCGCGGGCGGGCGGAACGGAGCGCGGGGGCATTGCTGGCAACAGGCCCCGCGCCGGTCCCGCGGCCGGGCGCTCACACCAACAAAGGGCTTGGGCGGCTGCGGGAACAAAGACCCCGCGCGTGGAGGCCCTGCTGCCCACACTCCCCCTCCCAGTGCCCTCTGTGCCCGCGGGTAGGGCACACGGCCGGGATGGGGGGGGTGGCACGGGGGCAAGGCCGGAGCGGTGCTGCCGGCTCACAGTGCGGCCGCCGGGTCATCCCCTGGCCTTGCTGTGCCTCGGCGGCACCCCGCGCTTTCCCCGGGTGCTGTTGTTGTGGTTAATAATGTTTAAGGAGTGTCTTTGGAGCGCTGCGTGAAAGGAATTGTCTAAAAAGGCTGTATTGACAGAAATCGCTACAGCTTGAGGTGAACTTAAAGCATCAGATGCGTTTTGATGGTTTTTAGATACGTAATTTACGTGCGGTTTCTAACAAAATGTGTCAGTTGGCTGCAGGAGGCATTGCCCATTGTATAGACTCTGGAATCCAGGGAGGGGATTTGCTTTGTTTTTTAGCTCTCAAGTAAGTAAAGCATCGTCTGTCACATTTGTATTGCATTGGGCATCCTCTGGAACTTCATCCTAGAACAATCATATTTGAGCTGCGTTGCCCAAGTGTGTATTTTTTGTGATTTTGCCAGGTGGTTTAAAAGGGGGAAATACTGTTCTTTTCTAGTGTGCCTGGCAGAGTACTGCAGGTTCCTCTTTGCTGAGGGAGTTCAGACGAGTGGGTTTTGCTGGTGAAGTTTTGATTGGCTGGATTATTTGAAGAAGGAGATTCCTCAGAGGCCTTGTCTACATTAAGCAATTAAATTATTGGTTTTATCCAGCAGTATAGCTCCTGTGTAAGTACCAGCAGTTCTGGTTTTACAGGTGAAGGTCAGTTGTGCTTTTGCCCTACATCTGTAACTATGCCATACCAGAGCTTTGCAGTTCCAAGGACGGAAGAGATCCTATTTCTCAGGTCCTAAACCCTGGGAGGTGTTGAAAGCCCTTCTGAGAGTCCTCAGAGAACTTGGGAGGGGGAGGAGGGAGGCAGATTATTGTAATATCATCCTAAAACTGGATTGTATTCCTTTTAGAAGTAGTTTGCATGGAAGAAGGAAAAAGCAAACAAACTCTTCTTACATAAAAAGAAGAAGAAAATAAATTATGCTTCCCCCCTCCCTCCCCCGTCTAGAAAGAGTATGCTACCAGGTAACGCTGGATGTTCTGGCAGTGCCTGAAAAGACCAAGAAACCATGTAAAATTTGTGATATGGTAGTCCGCCATTCAGGCAGATAGTTACTTGCTCTGTCACAGGTGACGTCTGCAGAGTACTGTGCTGATTTGGGTGCTTACCTCTGGATATTGGTGAAATGGGCTTGTTCAAGACACAGGATGAGGAGCAGTGGCTGTATTACTTCATGATTAGGAAGGAGACTTCAGGGTCTGCATAGATCACCATTTCACTATTACAAGCTACACAGATAAAATTGCTTTTCCTGGGCAAAAAGCGGCAGTTGCTCTGGGAAAACTGGCTGCTAAAAGTAGTTGATTTAGCATTGCTGGCGTGCCTGGGTTTTCAAATGCCGAGGAGCACCAGGAATAAAATTATCACTGTGCTGGGCTGATGTAGTGTATATAATCAGCTGTGAATGTATTTATTTCTATTTTAACCATGGCTAGTCAGCATTTCTAAACTGTAGCTAGCCTCCAGCCTGGATACAAACAAATCCCTCAAACTGAGCAGAATTGGAGCGGGCTAACAATGCTTAGATGTCATTTCTCAGCAATCCCAAGTCACTGCAATATATTTCTGTATTGGCAGGAGCAATGGAAATGCTACTGATGGTCAGATAGCAGCAGCAACTGTGCTGATTAGCTCTGCACTGAACTGGGCAGCGCTGAATCAGTACTGAAAGAAACCAAGCCCACTTGTACCTGCAGAACAAGTTGTTGCCATAAACAATCAAATGGCAGCAGCTTTAGTACAGCATCAGGATTTAAGGAAAACCCTAATGTAGACAAGAATGTAGCTGTCTCGAGTGAACCAGCAGGACAGTATGCGTATGGAGATTGTACTGCAGGAGATAAAGCATAAGCCCTGGTCTCCTTGGAAAAGCTAGTGTACAGGGAGCTACAGCATGAAATTATAGTATACCAGCCAGTTTATAGTGGAAAATGTGTGCTGCTTCACTTTCAATCCTTTTTTTTTTTGTCCATAGAGCTGTTGCAATGAGAAATAAAACAGCTGCTGTAAAGCCTAGGAAGTGACATGATTCCTGTGAACAGTTGTAAAAAAAATTCAGATATATTTATGAATGGAAAGCTTTATATACATAAAATACATTATAAACAGGATTGTGTGTTTGAGCTGTCATCAAGGCATCTTCCATTTAAGATATTGCATAAAGTTACCCAAAACCATTAAATTAAATTTTCCTCTCTTTTCTTTCTGAGATTTTTATCATTTACATAATGAGAGGACAGAACCCTATTTGAGGAGTTTCAAGTTCAGCCCAACATTCCTGTAGCCCACTGAAGACAGTGGCAGAGTTAGATTTAACTCCATACTTCGTAAGAAATAATAGGGTGAGAGAAACGAAAGAACAGGGAACAAAAAGTGCTTTACTTGCAGTAAGAAATGTTTGGGGTTTTGGGGTTTTTTTTAAGTTTTTTCCTTCCTGAACAATGTTCTTTTCTTTTTTAAGGTGCTTAAGATAACTAAGCTACTGTAAGCCATTATTGTGATTGTTTGTTCAGCACTGAAAGCGTAATGTACATTTTACAGAACAAATAAGATAAATGCCCTTCCCCATAGAGATTGCAAGCTAAATTTTTTCACAGGTGAGAGCAACACCTGGAAGAGACATCCATGGAGAAGAAATAGATACACAAGGAGACCCTTCTCTCCATTCCTTGTGACATCAAGAAGTGCTGTGCCCATGTGGTTACATGCCGCAAGGGGGTTGTGTCTCTGCAGCTTCTCTCATTAATCATATTGGTGTACATCTGCCCCTGGGGGGTCTGATGGTGTAAGCAGCAACAACATCCCTTTATTTCTGCTCCTTGGCTAGCTCAGTTCAAGCAAACAGTTCTCTTGCGTAGAGAAGGTTTGCGTGAAGGCAGGGTTGTGCTCTGCTGGTCTCCTGGCTGCTCGCCAGCTGCCCATATGGTTGCCAGAATGCAGCATTAATTTTCTGAGGCAGCATATATCTGATGTATAGTGCCACGCTATATAAATCAGTGCACTATTGGAAGCTATAAATTCATAAATAAGACTGAAATTGTTCAGGTAACTCTCCTCATGGCTTCCCAAGTGTGCATACATTTCTAAAGTAGGTGTGACGGAGCTGCAATTTTGTATAATGCAATGCAAAGATGATGTCAGAGCAGCATTAACATTGCAAACCTGGGTCATCAAACTTCAGTCCTTGCATAGACGACACACCCACTGAGGTAAATAAATCAGCCAGAGTAAGGATTGCAGCTTTGGACACTATAAACACAAGTCAGGGAGGGGAAGAGAAGTTTTTCATTGCACCATTATCTCGCCTGTGTGAACTGCATGCACTGTATACATCAAAGTATCAATTTCATAGCCTAATTGGTAAACAAACAGTACATACAGACTATGTGGGCAAATTCATGCTGTGTGAAAGATCTTTATGTTTAGATCCCTCTTTCTTGCCGTATGAATGTAGGAGTTTAATAACCTTGACCTCTTTAAAATGCAAGTAAGTGAGAGGGGGGGGAGGGAAGTAGGGGGGAAAACAGGGCAGGTGTGGCAATTTACGTAATTGGGTTTTGGAAATCTTAGGTTTTCAGTTCAGTTATCCTTGCTCTATTTTTACGGCGAGGGAAGCATAAAACTGTATAAATGGCAGCTATCTTAATATATGTATCTTAATTTTGGTTTATATATGGTTAAATTACAAAAACTAACAAGAAAATTTCCTTAAAGAAGATGTTTATTTTTCTCATTATGTATGGAAGAATTTCAGAGTAATTTATTGATAAAAGCTTCTTGGCTCAAGACCCCTTGGGGGTAAGCAGTGTAAGGGGCTTTCTCTAGCCCTACAGCCAACTGACCTAGCCTGGGCACCTCCATCGTTTTAAATTGTTTTAGCTCTAAAACAGGGTGGCCGCATGCAGATTGCCTGCCAGAGTGGATCCTGACACATGCTGACTCCTAGTCTGTACCAGTCTGTCACCTATCAAGTCCATAGCCAGACCATGCTAACAATTTAACTTGCATATGCTCAGGCACAAAGGAGTGGATCTGGATGCTGAAATGGTCCAGTGGGTCGCTTAGTGGAGAAAGAGCCTGGAAGCTCTTCTTCTGCAGCTGCCTTCAAGGCAGGGTGCTCTGCCTGGGCAGGGTGCTTGGGCATACCTGTGTTTGAAGGTTCAGAGCCATACACAGCCTCTGTCCTGTAGTGAAGCGTGCTCTTTGATCCATATTCAACGTGGATAAGAGTTTAAATGACAATTGCCGTATGTGACTGTTTGTGTTAACTTCAGCAACATGTATGTTTGTCTTCAGGTGAACAGCTCCTGGAAACCAGAAGCACATGGGACAAGGGCTAGGTCCCATTTGGAGGTTAGCAGTCAATGTCAGCCTAATATTGGAATCTTGCTGGATTCATCCTAAGATGAATACTGAATGCTTTCCTGGAATACGCTTTTTATCTGGGGAGTGCTGTTCTCAATGTAGAGGTATTGAGGAGAAATTTAACAACTGATATACGCATTAAATTATCAGATGATCTCTCCTGGCCTTATCCCATAGCATTTAAAATGCAGTCAGTTAAAACAAAGTTCAAAGCTGCTGCAGGTGCCGCAAAAGCTTTCTGATAGTTTTTATTTTTAATCACAGATATCTCAAGTGTTTTCTACTGGGCTGCTGTGTTGCGAAAGAGGATAAGAAATCGGCCAGCTACAAGAAGGCAAAGGGATAAAGGGAGTCTATAGCTAAAATTATCATATGGACCATGTAAATAATCTGATATCCCCTGTGTCCAGAAATTTAGCTAATTTCTCTGTGGTATACAGCATTATTTGTAAAAATGGTAAAGATGCTTAGGTAGAAGTTACACATTTCTTTTAAGTTGAGGGTAGCTCTCCAATCAGCAGTCCAAACTAGGCTATTAGTTGCAACAATGTATAATCATTTCAAGGCTCTTTGAGCAAGATGTAGTGGGTGTTTGATCTTGTAATTAACCTACTGCCATTGGCCACACATTCTCTCCACCCTGTAATTACTTGACTAAAAAATAACACCTTTCAAACCATACATTGTACAGAAAATTAAAAGAGCATTAATTTTAATCTGTTTTCACACTCTCATGGTGGCTATAACTCATACGTACATTTCACTTGTGAGCAGAAGTCATTTGGTGACATCTGAGCAGTTTTTATTAGAAAAGTTTGATTTGGAAGCAAACCGGGTCGTAATGCAATTAGTTTTTTCATTTAATTTCACTTATTTAGAACCAATCTGAAAGTACTGAAAGGATTTTCACTTGAAAATATCTTACTGCTGAGCTAAGAATGTAATGGATATTCAATTATTTGCTCCAACAATCACTGTTCTTTTAAGTCATATAACACACTTAAGTCCTATATGTGGAGATATGAATACTTCAGGAAGCTTATAAGTTAAAACATTGGTGTTAACCCGTGAAATGAAAATGCCTGCTCTGCAAAATAAGACCAGTTCTTCCCTTGTCAAGTTTTCCTTAGAAATGCTTCTACATCCTTGAGATCTTTTTCCAGAACAAGTATGGAGTAGAAGTGGGGTTTGTATGTACACATGAAAAGCACCGGAAAGCAGCAGGGAAGTCCTCTGTAGAAAGCTGCAGTGGGATTTATTTTATCTAACCTAAAATTGTCTAAAAGTTAGACCAAGAGGGGTGAGTATAGGCTCGCTCTATAGGTAGCGGAGCGAAGCAGCCATTTCCAGCAAGTGGTTGACACCTATCTTGTGACAGGTTTAAACCCTAACTTTTAGATGGCCATGGAGAAGTGAGATGAATCCTTCCTTGAGAGTAATGCTGCCATCCTTCAGCTTCTTCAAAGCCTCAGTCTTTTGATTATGGCATAGGCTTCCCTTCCAAGCCCGCCATTGTGTTAGCAAACAACACTGGTTTTGTATCAGCCGTGACACAGCTGTATTGGTCATTTCATTTATACAAAGACAAGGAATTCCTCCACCTGCGGTAAACCAAATCCATCAAACTCAGTGAGGAACTTGTTTTTCACCTCATGGATATCGCAGCTCAGTCCTGCACAACTGGGTAAAGAAGGGAATAGCTGCAGGGGTGCATGTTAGGAAGTATATTTACATTGCAGAACGTGACATAGAGATACAGTGTCCTTTTCGGTTAGCTTAACTTGTCTATGTGAAAGTCTTTCCTGCCTCACCCCCTAGACAGCTAGCTGGGATGTCTGTGCTCAACACTGCATCTGTGCTAGCATAGGAATATTCAATAATTACATTTTGAAATAACGGAGCCCTGACTCTTCTGTTTGAGACCAACCTTTAATACTAGGTTGCATGCTTTTTTTGTCAAACACCTTCACCTTTCATCCCATGCCACTCCTTGATCATGGGAAGAGACTCAGCCAAAATCACAAAGGTACTTCCTTCAGATCTTTCTAAATTCACTAATCGCGAAGCTTGTAAACTCCTAGCCTATGGATAAGGTTCTTGGTGTGCTGTGACATCTTCTTGTGATGCTAAACACAAGCCTCACATATTTACCATGTTTTCCAGATCTTTCCCCTTTCTGTCTGGTCATTGTGTTCCTTTCTCCTTACTGTGTTTTAATATGTGCTGGGATTTGCATATTATTTTGAGTCAGGGACTGTCTTCATGTGCACATGTGCAGCAGTTAGCATAGCTCAGAAGGGTAGGACAGGATGCATCACTGCATAATGTGTATTAAAGCTTGTTGGAAGGCAAGTGTGACTGCCAGACCCTGGTGCAATAATCATCAGCATTTTGTATCCTTGGCTCCTTCTCCCTTGAGTGCAATTTTGTACAACAGGGAATGGAAAAACCAGACCATCTCCTGGTAGTTCAGGAAGGCTGACCCACTGGCATTTAGAGCTTGTTGTTAATGACCCTGTCATGCACAACATGCAGCCTCACAAGTAATTTAAGAAATGTGTAAAAGCGTCCTTACTTGATGTTACCCAGCAAGGCATTGCAGGATCTATTTAAGCAAATCCTAAAGACAGCGTGCTCTACCTTGTAAGCACTTTCAGTGTCAGCGCCTGCCAGACAAATTTTCCTGTATGCAGTTTTTCTAAGTGCAAAGTTTTCCTTACATTGTTTTCACATTGTAAGTGTATTTAGATGTTACCAAGCAAACAAAAAAACCACAAACAAACATAAACGGTTTGAGAGTAGATCTGACATAAACAAAGTACGGTTTCCAAGGCATGTATCCCAAGGAAGGTTATCCAGATCTGTCACTGCAGGCCAATCAAATGAGAAACCAAGAATTAAAAAATCATTGTAGACAAAGATTATGAAGTACAGCTCAGTAGGTGAAGGATCTCCTGAATCATACTACTTATGCATTTCAAAACAGAAAGATCACCGCTTTCATTCTTTCTGACTAAAGTTCGAAACACATGCACAGAAATAGGCACCCAGATTAATTACCTGTTTTCTGAAATGCTATGAATTCCCAGCCATCAAAGGCACCTTTGAATCTGCATTTACAAATTTAGACCACAAGGCATGAAAAATGTGTCTTTTGCCTCCCAGTAGCACCTATCCAAATACACACATTCGACAGGGAGGCTCCACAAAAAAACTTCACCCAACATGGTTATGGCATGTATGGATGTAAACTGCTTAAAGTAACAAAGCACTGGATTCTGGAGACTTGCAGGTGGGGCAGGTTTTCCCTGCCAGGGGCTCTGCTTGATAAGCCCTGGCCCTGGAGCATGGTGTAGGTGTTGCACTCTCTGTGATGTATTTACACAGGGCTGCGCTGGCAGCCTTGGGTATCGGTAGCAAGGATGTCATGGCAGCTCAGCCAACCTCCCCGAGCATGCTGCTGAGTCAAGGGGTCAGTCTTGGTGGGACTCTCTGCTGGCAGGGTTATCCTGCTAGCAACATCATAAAGCTAAGGCAGGGCAGTCATCCCAAGACACCAGCTTTTCAGCTTGAGGAGGGTGTTTTGAAATCCCCAGCCTATGCTGGATTTTCTTGCGGTTATTGACCTTAATCTGACCATCAGAATTACTATCATGTGAGAAGGCAGCGTGGTGAGATTTTGGCATCTTCTCACTGTAACTTTTGATTGACAGTGGGCTAAGAAAACATCATCTGCTAAGGAGACATGATATAAAATGCCTTGCTTCAGGCATGAGCTGTGACACAAGTGCCCCAGTGCAGAGGGAGCAATGGAAAGACTCATCTATATTCCAGTAGATTATAAAGCAGAATGAGGAGCAGATCTGTTCTGGCTTGTTTAATACAAACTGTAAAATTGAATTCATCTGGTCTTTGGATTAATTCAGCGACTTACATTTGGTGAAGTCCTATCTTTCATGAAGACTTAGACTGAAGATAGCAAGAGGCATAGAATAAAGCACTTCACAGGGTTTGTTCCAGCTGTTAATCAGCCTCACCGCTAAAAGGTATGTCATACTCAGTGTGTCCAAATTCAGCTTTCAGGCACTAGCTGTTGTCATACTTCTGTGTTTTGTTCAATAGCCCTTTGGTACTTAATATTTTTTTCTGTTTAAGGCAGTCTTATCTTACCTGATGGTTTATAAAGATACCACTTCATCTTCTGGTCTTTTTTATTTAGCTGGCTGAACAGATGACCCTCTCTCTCACTGTAGCACGCTTTTTCTAGCTTGGAAGTAAGCACTAAGGCTGTTCACTGCACTTGCAAGCATATCTTGGCTTTTCTGAAGGGGAATACTAGCATCCAGCCAAACAACAATTTGTCTTTCTGGCTGTAGGAGTTGGAGCACTCACCGAGTCCTTCAGGGCCTCCTGGCATGAAGGTTAGCTCTGCATAAATCAGGCCATACTTCTTGTATCAAGTTCTTCCTGAACTTCCTGTATTGTATTGTTTCAATTGAAAGTACAAAGCATTACCAGATTAATAAAAAAAAGTACATATTAAGAAAACATTCCTTCATGTGCACAGGGGAAGTCTTTCCAGCCATACATCTGTTAACAAACGTAGCATATTTTAAGGAGGATCTATTTAAATTCTATCTGCAGTGATACAACTAATTTTGTTCTTTAGAACCAGGCTCTTTGATGTCTGGAAGTGCAAAGGAGCTTCTCAAATCTGTCTAAATGGGAGTAAATACATAGAGTCAATACTTCTTTCTTTTTCCCCATGTTATGCCTCTAGGCCAAGAAGTGATGTGTTGCATCAGGATGCTCTAAAGCTCACTCCTAATGGTCTGATGGGTTGCTTATAGAGAAAATGCTAAGACATCCTTAATGAAAGCAATGCTGGTTGTTTTCAGTGAATTACAGATAGCTTGGAATGGCTCTGAAGACTGTGTATGTATATGATAACTCTTCTTTTGTTAAGGATTATAGAGTGCTGTATTACTTATTAAAACATTGTAGGAGCATTACTGCAGGTCAGAGGGAGTTATCATTAGGGTTAGGTAAAAATCCGTGCTATTGGTAGCTTTGCTCAATGGCCAGTTTTGGGGGTTCTGTTTCAGGACAAGCTGCAGCACATACACTTCAAGAGGAGCAAAAATGTGCAGAGATATGAAATGTGCTTTCAGAAATATTACAAGATCTTCCAAAGTCCTAGTCACTTGCATTTGTCTCTGGAAAGCAGATAGACCAGTGTTACAGCCCTCAGCATTTCAGCAAGGGTAAGAAATTGAAACGTTTAAAGAAATATCATAATTTAATACTGTCATATACAAATAAAGTCTTGAGCTCAAAAGGCTCCATTAGACTGAGCAGAGAGAAAGAAAAAAGAATTCAGTAGTTATTATTCCTTTTAAATATAATTATTTTCTTGAAGGAGTATCTTAAAGAGACAGCAATGGCCCAGCCTTGCTATGATATCTGTACAGCAGCCTGTTGGATTAAGTATGCTGGAGTATTAAAAAGGTTATTCCATGTTTTGCACCAGTGCTGGAAAAATAGAATTACACCAGACCCAGACTAAATTAAGCAGTTAAGAACTCAGCCTAACACATTAAAATTACCGTCTTGCTACAGATTTAATGTTTTTCAAGCAAAGCAAATCCATTTGGTAATGATGTAATGGATGTAAAGGGATTTGCTAGTGGCTGTAGCAAAACCAAAACTGAGACTCATTTGTGGTTCAAGACTTTGCTAAGGGATTTGGCACACTTCACGCACAGTGATAAAACAAAAGCAACATTGAACATGTAATGGATACACAGAGAAGGGACAGAGGATAAAAGAAAATAAAAGGTTGTCCCTTTTAGAAGAAAGTCACCTTTCTCATTCTACCTTTTCCCTTTTTCATGTTGTTTTCTCTTTCCTTCATTCTTCCTTACATTTCTTTTCCTTGCCTTTCTTTGCCTTTCCTTGCCCATTCTAGAAGGCAGTTACATATTTGCTCAGTTCCTCTTTTTGAAGAACATAGCTCATGCTAACTTCGGCATCTGCTTACCTATCTTTCCTGACTGCAGACATTTAGCTAAAGTCAGACCTTAATTAAGATCTTCAAGGATTTCTCTGGCTAATAACAAGATGCTCACAGAGGTTGCTTTTACCGAGGGAAGGCCACACTCACTGGGGCTTCTCTGCCATTAAACAGGCTCTCGTGGAGGGCACTTCAGGGCAGGATCCTCACCTCGCTATTCCAAATCAAACCCTGGAAATGCTTCTCTTCCTTAATTATGGAGCAACAATAGGAAATCCTTTCCATACCACGTGCCTCATGCCTCATCTTGTGCCAGACCCTCTGCCCTGTGTGTGGAAACTCCCATACCAGCCTCAGAGCAAAGGCCTTCAGCCACTGTTTCTGCTGTTCACACCATGCCTGTCTCTGGCTTCCATGGGGCTGGAAGACAGGAGCGGGCAGAGGAGCCCAGTGCAGGGCAGGGGTGGCAAGTGACATGCCTTGGGCTCACTGCTACCACAGTCTCAGGAGCTGAGGGACACCCACTTATGCAGAACTAATACCAGGCACAGCAAATATTGCTTTGGTGGCCTTTCCTGAGGAGAGAGTGCTGGGTAAAAGCTGACATTGACAAATCCATCACATTTGTCATACTGTTTTCTTTTAGGATACACGCGGCAAACATATACATGAGTAATTAGAAAGGGGAGAAGACACAGCTGTGTGTACCAGAGGCATTGTGATGTGGCAGATCTCCATTCCTTGATGTTTTCATGGCTGTGCCCCAATCTACCCTGCTTTGGCACCCATCTTGTTCCTGTGCTTAAGTACCTAATGACTCTGCATTCCTGAACAAATGCCTGTGCTGTTCCTCAGACAGGGCAGAAGGAAATTCACCTACCACAGAGGGAGATCCCGTCTGAAAAAATTTGGATATCCAAGTCAGGCAGACAAGTTCCCTTGTGGGAATATTCCTCTCCTCTGACATGCCCAACCGGTGAGTTTGCCTGTGTTTTTGAAACTGCCATACCTCAAAGAGTGGAGCGTAACCTGCCACATGAGAAGGTTCGGTATCCACTGAGTTTTTCTAGAGCTGGGGAAGGAGTCAGATCATGATCTCAGTCTGACTTTCTCTTTGACAGAGCTTTTCAAAATCATGAGCAAGCCTAATAGCTGCCTATGAAAATTAGGGTATGAAAATTAATCATAATATGCATCACCTCTTTTCATCCAGCTATCAAAACTGGGAGTGAACTTAGAAACTCCCTTTTTACAGAGGAGGAAGCAGATGCAGAGTGAATCGATGAAGCAGAAAGAGGAGACACTCTTCTTACACCTCCTCCCTGCCCCCTCACCCACTACAACTCCCATAGGTACTTGTCATGCAGCTCTTGGCTGTCATTTGTGAGAAGTGTTAGCAAACACAGCTATTCTTAGCTGTCCCTGGGTGGAGCGCATGGATGCCACCCTAGGCTGAATACCTGTCAAGTACCCTAGATACATGCAGGGACCTAGACAAGTGCTGGTCCAAATGGCTCCTGTGCCTCAGGGACTGTGGAGAGGCTGGAGCGGAGGTACAAGTGCCTTCCTTTCCCATACGTTGTGGCAGCAGCAGCCGCCTCAGCATGCCACCTGCCTCTTTGTCATCAGATTCTCCCAAAAAGGACTGTGCATGAGGACGTCCCCACTCACAATCTGTTCTTAAGGCCTACTACTTGCAGGTGAAGAGTTTTGTTACAGGGGGAGGTCAATGAGAGTGTGTTTGAATCTCAGCAGCAGAGGCTCTGCTTGTACCCTTCCCAGATCAACCATTCAAAGGCAAGGCTCCACCACTCTGTTGTGACTTGCTCAGGAAAAGTTGTGTTACAATCAAATTAAAAAGGCACCAAGTAGAGATGAACTAGAAGTTCCAGATAAGAACAGATTGCAGGACTCTGAGTTTTGAGTGCTACTCAGATTATGTACTCATATGTGAACAGTGCTGGCAACTTGCTTTCTACTTAGTGGCAGTGGGTATCAACTTAAATTCATTTTATTGCTCCTTAAAAAAAGAATGTATTTTCTTAAAGAGCTTTAAAGAAAACCAACGCAAACTCAATACAGTTGACCTGTCCTTTAGACAGGAAGAAACCAGCCAGTTATTTTGTTACTAAGTTCAACAAAAATAATCATTTACCAATACATAATTTTACCCTGGCTCTAGCTACCAGAGAAGCAAAATCTTAGTTATACAGAGGCAATTTTAACAGTTCTGTGTTTGATTCCCATGGAGAATTTCATATTTCAGTCACATCTCCTAACAAAAAATTTTTGGAAGTCCTATGAAAAGTAGTGTATAGAGATAGACTCACTGGCTTGCTTTCACCCAAGCTTGTTTTGATACAAGAAGATAAACACATTAGTTGGTTTATGATGTTTTTTGATTCATCTTTTTAGCTGGCACAAGTCAGTGCACCTTCAGTGATTCAGGCCTGAATTACATTCGCACCAAAGTCAAGGCAACACATTGCAGTGGAGCTAAACTGATTTACACTTGCTGAAAATCTGGCGAGTTTTTTTAAGCCTCTTTTGTAATGATATAAATACAGTGCAAAGTCGATGTGAAATCATGGATACTTAAGAATTTTAATTTGTGGCTGCAATGCATATGTATGTAGCTGTGTAACTAAAGACATATGAATACACATTATACTCTCCAGTGTTTGTCATAGGATTAATGTAAGGGAATACAACTGAGTGACCCAAGTCTGCTTATTCCCTATGAGTGCCACTTCTGGTGCCACTGCATCTGTACATGATGGGAGTCCTTACACAATACTTGTGTTCCCTCTGTATTGTTGTGGGATTGTACCCAGATGTAGATAATGACCACCAACTCCATCAGTGCAGGCTTCCCTCTATTGACCACAATAGCAGCCCTTGTCAGAGCCTTCTGGAGTTCCAGACCCCTGAAGTATCAAATACCCCATTCCCAAGCCTTCTTCCATGTGGAAGTGACTGGAGCTGCAAAAAGCAGTTTGTGAGCATATTTTTCTGTTTGCTCTTCTCTTGTGGTTAAGTGATGAAATCTGCCTTGTAGAGCGTCAGTCATGGGAACAGTTTCCCTATAAGAGTACCTGTGGCACAGTAGTTCTGCCAGCAGCATGAATTAGCTCTGTTTTTCAAGACATACAAAGAATTAGTTGTCACAGGTGTAATGTTTTATGTCTTATTAATCATCTTCACCAGCACAATGTTTATTTTCTTGTGTTTGCTCTGACTTCAGACAAAAGGTGGCCTGCTATGGCATGCAGAGGCAGTATCCTAGGAGAGAATGATGTAAATGTCTACATGGATTCATGTAAATAATACTCTCCACTGCCAGTGGTATTGGGAGATGGTAACATTCCCATGGATGCAGCCCCAAATGGAAATAAAACAATGGAAGAAACTTCTATAGCATTTGCTATACATTTCAAACATTCTCTGCTATCAAGAGGGAGCTGTGAAGCTCAGGAAGAGCAGTTTAAGGAATGCAAATCCGATATGTACAGTTTAGTGCTTTACATGATTTTCACTCCTGAATGACTTTAAAATAGCTTTTCCCTTGTGAGATGAAATTTCCAGTTGAAAACCAGCTTGACTTGGAGCCCATTTGTGTGCTAAGAAATATTGTATATCAGCTGTTTCTGAGAAAAAAGCTCACCATAGTGAAACTTCTCTTTTAGAATAACCATGCAAAATATCGCTGATGGGCAAATGCTTGGTGATTCATTTTTATCATGATTACTTTGTGCCTTCTAACTTTAGGCTGAACTTTCTCTAAATTGGGGACACAATGTTATCTCAAGACCTCTCAGCCAGATAAGACCACACCAGTTTCCTCAAAAATGGTCTTCTGTCTATGGATTTAGTAGATATTTGAGGCAGGGAGGCACTGTGGCAAGCAAACACTGAGTGTATTTAAATTACTTTTTGAAATAGAATTCTTAAAACTTGATGTTAAGGAGTTGACCTGAAAGTTTTTAAGTAACTTGCATAACTTCGAGATAGGCCTCATACCAGATTTTTCCAAAGACTTTGAACAAATGCTCTGGAAAGCAAAAAGAACCAGCCCCAGAAAAAGGATAAAGAAAATTACTGTTCCAAAGTCTCTATGACCATCCACCTTGGCCTGAGAAAAGTCACAGCATGAAAAAGTACCCCCTACCAACATGTGACTAGTCATCTTGAATGGAGCAAAAGTCTGTTCTAAGAGATGTGATGTCCAGCAGATCACCATCTGGCCTATTGGCTACAATCCTAAATTTTAATTTATACAAATCCAGGAACCTGAAAGAGTTGATGTGTTTTCAGACTTCAGCTATCTTCAGAGATTTGTTATTCTTTTTTTCCCCCTCTATTCTTCTATGCTGTGAAATGCCATGGTCTTTTTATGTTCCTTAATCTTATGTGTGAAAGCAGGCATATCAAATGCATGCATATGAGCATATGTATTGTCAATCTAGAGAAGGCTTTACTGTTCAGATATTATTTTATAAAATTGGGGTTTGGAGTGTGTTGTATATTTGAAAGTATGCAATGTATCAATTATCTGCAACTCTAGGTAAAGTTTTCAAACTCCCTATCAAATCAATAAACATCTCTGAGGGTGGAGGCAGGGAAAGGTAACAACTACATTTTCAGGGTTGCCAATATGATTTTCAAAAGCCTCAGAGCAGTACTCAATCTTTCAGCAATATAATTCTAAGAAAGCCGTAATCATCATCCCTGAGACAATCAGATTGTCAGAGGGTAGTTTTATTTCAGCACTAAGAAGGTTAACGCTTTCAATCACAACTTGACAGGTTTGGATAAAATTCTTCGGCTGTACTTTCTAAACAGAGGACATCTCTCTTCTTAGATTCTTTTTAAAATGCATAAGGACTGATTATTTTGGAAGTAATTTGATTAAATTCCTGTATAATATTAAGGATCATCTGGCATTGGTATGACGGTTGTGATTAATTCTAAATTAATTATATTAGTGAAAGTACAACAATATTTTATTTTATAATTGAAGTGTTTGAATTAATGAATAGTGTAGATACTGAGTTTCATTTCTTGCAACACTCAGGATCTGTGAGCCTGTCAGCTGGTTGACTTAAACTCTGGACCACCTTTACTGATCCCTGTATGATTTCCTAGGACATTCCCACTTGCTGAGTTGTGCTGGTTGAATGTAGCTGTCATTTTAAAGCTGCTTAAGAGCAGCAAAAAGCTCTGATTAAAAATATTTAAATTTAAAATCTTCTGCATGAGGCTGAAGTTTGTTCAAAGCACTCAGGAACAGGCTGAAACTGAACCTGAGCCGAGAACAAACAAGATATGCCAAACCCACCAGAGGTTGAAGGTAGCATCCAGCTGCCCGTTTATGTGTCCATTGACACGGCAGTGAAATCACTGGGGACCAGCATGGATGGATAGGGTTGGCTTAGCTGCTTACCTTGGCATGGCTCACTAAGTTTCTTCCTCACTGTTCTGCTGTCCCATTGACCATGCAGATACCTGAGCTTCTCATGCAGTGTTCCCTCCAGTGCTCCTATTCATAATGGGATGTCTTGAGCAAATCGAAATCAGTGAGGGTTTGCTTTCCACTACTCAACTGGAAATCACAGCCCTGATTCATGAGTAGCATGGGGCCAGCTACGGCGGGCATGAGGAAGACATCTAGAGCATCACTGTTTCAGGCTTCATTCCCCAGGATAGTCCACCCACAAGCCAGAGGCTGGGGCCCATTGTCCTGACTCTGCTATGGGAATGGTGATGGCTGCAGAGAGGTGGCAAGAAACAGAGGGTAAGAAAATCTCCCAGTGAACTGTGAAGTGATCATGAACCAAAGACCTCAATGAATCTTAACCAGAAGAAAGAGTCTGCAAGTAAGTCTGCAGCTGCTGGATTAAATGAGAAAAACCCTGTATGAAGGGGAAGCCTTGCTGCAGACTTCCTGCCCCCTGGAAGTGAATGAGCATGGACAGCATCCCTTCAGAGCTGTGTGTGAGCACAGGCACATGTGTGTTCAGTGGCCTCAGTTCCTACAGTGTGATGTAGTACAGGACTAGACACAAAAAGGTAGATCCAGCAGAGTTTAGGTGGCTAAAATCAAGGTGTTGCATGTTTCCTTGCGTGTAAACCAAAGTTCAGGGGCTTGGTTTCCTAGAGAAACCTGAGTCAGTGACTCAGAATAGCACACAAACAGACCACATGCTGAATGAGGTGGTGCTGCCAAGTGTCCCAATAGAGAAGCACTGGAGGCAGCTGCCTTTGCACATTCTTTCAAAAACATCACGGTGCTTGCTTCTTGTATCTAAACATTGATGGAGATTGTGCATCTCCTATGTATCCTAATTTCTGGGATGAAGACTAGGGGAGTGCTTCTGGCCTGCTTTATGAATTCTGAATACCATCTGTATTCCAAAACATCTAAACAGGGACTGTTCATTAGATGCACTAAGAAAGTGTTAGTATTTTACAGAAATTGTTGCATGCATTTCACTGAAGTGACAGGAAGAGCACACTCTTATTTTTCGGTCCCCATATGTCAGCTGCTTTGAGCAGCAGGAGGGGACTAGGAGGTTCCCAGAGGTTCCTTTCAGCCTTGACTGTTCGATGGTTCTGTGACTTGGTGATTTTATGCATAAAACACTGGCTGAAAGGAATGTGGTTTTCCGGCTATGTTTAGCCTTAACCTGTTTGAACTACTGGATTTGCTTTGGAATTGGCAGCAAAATGAAGATGCTGATATAATAAGAAACACAGACAGGATACTTTCACAAATTCTGAAGAGGGTGGAAATGAAAGAAATCACAGTTGCATCACTTTCACCAAAAGGAGAAGTAAAAACCACAGGGGAAACCATTAAAACCAACTGCGTCTTATCTTCCTGTATGTGATTGTTAGCTCTCTTACAGTTAGTAGCTGGCACAACTACGCGTCTGTTTATTTCATCCGATTACCTGTTGGAAGACAGCTGTCAAATGCAAACATCCACAAACCATCTTTTGTTTATAGTGGACGTGTCTTCTCTCCTACTCAATGCCTAAATTCTACCAGTTTGATTTAAAAAAGAAAAAAAATAGATCTTTTTCAGTTAAAGGAAGATAAAACTGAAGATAAAGGAAGGGTTACTTAAAGCACCTTTATATCACACTTGAACTCAGCCATGTCTTTCCTCTCTGGAGAATTTTGCATCTCTGTCTTAGTGTTAAATAGTAAGAATGGTGAATCACGTTTTGATCAAGTTTAATTTGTCAGAACTGAGAGTCTGAAACCGAAATTTATGTCACCATATCTTTCAAGGTGAGTTTAAGAAATGCATTTTCAGTTCCCTTACTACCCTTTGCATGCTGCTCACAAAGACATGGCCGACAAAGTCATCAGCACCCGCTGGGTCCACCCAGCTGTGCCAGCGACCTGCAGCAGTCCCCAGCCAGCAGCAACCCACATCGGCCCCTTCACCCAAACCAGTGGAACCTGCCTGTCCTGAGCAGCCCTTGAGCCACCACACTGTCCCCTCCTGTGCCAGCAGCCCCCACACAGTGGGGAGATGCAGGGGTTAGTGCAGGGAGGCTTTGCTCTTCCCCTGCTGCTCACAGACTGCCTCAGCATCTGCCCTGGCATCTGTCACAGTTTTCCCTTCTGCACACCCTTCATTTCTATAGTGTCCCCCCCCCCCGCCATCATTTCTTCATTAGCTGTAATTAGTCTAGCAAATGAATTATAGAATCACAGAATGGTTCCAGTTGGAAGGGACCTTACAGTTCCAGCCCCCTTGTCACAGGCAGGGACACCTTCCACTAGACCAGGTTGCTGAAGGCCCTGTCCAGCCTGGCCTTGAGCCCTGGCAGGGATGGGGCAGCCACAGCTTCTCTGGGCAGCCTGAGCCAGCGCCTCACCACCCTCATAGTGAAGAATTTCTAAATGAACTGAAACCAGCACTGTTCATTTGTGCTTTTTCTGGCGTGTGCTGGGTGGGTGGAACAGTTTCAATTTTTTAATCTGAAAACAAGACTGAAGCATTGTCTTGCAGCTACATGTTAGTACGTGTAGTGCCCAAGCCAGAGGAAAGCTCTTGGCTGTCTCGTTGGTCACCTGCAGGGATTTGCTTACAGCCTGTGAATTTGTTACCTTGTCTGGAACCAATATCTTTAAGCTTCTGCAAGAGAGGTGAATCTTGACCTGGTCTACTTTCATCATAGGTCAAAAGCAGGGTAAAATGTGTTTGGGTTTGAGCTAGGGGCACTCCACATACCATCTGCACCACCACCACGCTACACAGGTCAGGGACCAAAGACCTGACGTTGCTGGCTTCAGGTGAGATCGTAAGAATAGGGAAGGTGCCAGATCTGCATACCTCTGGTCAAAATGTGGTCTTCTGGAAAGACACCATTGCAGTCACAGGGATGGTATGGATAAAGAAGTGCTGGTCTGAGAGATGAATGCATCCAAGAAGAAGAACAGCTTAGAAATCTGCCAGTCCTTTTAACATGGCAACTATATAGCACTTCTTATCGACACGTCTCAATGTGCTTCCCTGCCTTTGAATCCAGATCCTTGTCTGCTCTTTTTTTTCACACCTTGCTATCAACCCTCCAGTAAAGGATGATCTGCACTGTGATGATTTCAAAACACAAGACTATTTTTAAAGGTTCAGATTGAAGAGCAATAGAGCTTCTTCTAAGATACAGAGGATTGAAAGGCACAGTTATCTAAAATGAGCCTTTTGTTGAGCATTCTGAGTGTCCCCAGTAGCCTTCCTTTGAGGTTTGTAACATCACTTGCACTGGGCAGGGGTCAAAGGGGAGGTCTGAAGGCTTGTTGCCTTCACCCTTTCTTCCTGTCTGTGAAATAATGCTCACACAGCACGCTGGTGTGGTGCGGCCACCGCCTGGGAAGAGCGGACACACTCTGGCTGCCAAGCATTCCTGGGCAGGGGAAAGCAAGCGAGGAAGTGCACTTACCATCCTGGTGCTGATCCATGAAATGTATAAGAGTCTGGGTCATATTTGAACACACTGTCCCCAGCATCCTTCTCAATAGCCATACTTTGCTGTGCAGAAGTACGTCTTTCTGCATGGTGCTGAAGTCAGATGTGCCTGGTTTTGGGCTGCATTCTGGCCAGATTTATGTCAAGTGCAACAGGTCATACTGCAGGCTTGCCTTTCTCAGTGGGTGCTGTGGGTGTCCACCAACATGCTGCTGCCCATGGTCTCACTGGCTGTCACCCGGTGAGGTCACACACATTCTCTGTTACCACATAGAAGACTGTTGACACACACCAGCAAGGGGGTCACCCCAGCAGACAAGGCATCTGCTCATTTTTGTTGTTGTTTTTTTCCTTATGGCTTGTGTCCCTACACAAGCAGCCACAGTGCAGATCAACAAAGGGGTTGTTGAAAACACTCCCACTTCAAAGCACAGACACTGGCTGGCTTATTCTTTGTGCTGTAGGAAAGCCTGCTTTTAACTCTTGCCTTTTCTCACTCTCGTCTCCTTCATCTGGTGTGCCATGGTCACCTGAGCAGCCCCTGAGGTGGGGCTAAGCATTGCATATCAGGAGTGTGCTCAGGTCCATGCAGTCCCCTGGGCTGTGCTTGGTGCCAGCCTATGTGTTCCCCCTTCTGGGAGCTGCTAAGGGCAGAATGGGCAGGAGGTGAGGAGAGTAACCCCCCAGAACAGAGGACAGAGAGGGCAAAGGTAGGTAGCAGCAAGAAGGGAGACTGTTGCAGGCAAAAGTTTCACCTAGGCCATGGTGAAAAATAGGTTCATGATGTGGGAGAGCAGGGAGGTAACAGGAAGAAAAGAGAATCATTGGCAGATGGAGAGAGGGGAGAGCAGGGGGCAAAAGGGAGGCGAAAAGTACAGGAGAGGGAAAGAGAAAAGCTAATGAGAAGGAAGGTAGCAATAAATAGTACTGTGAAATAAGTAAATGGTAATTAATAGCAATCTGCTCAGGGTACTGTGCAAAGAATTATGAACTTGCAATCAATTAAAGACAGTGAACAAGCTATGTATTAGAGTCAACCAGCCAGCACAAAATCAGTCAATAGCAATGCAGAAGTGGAAGATGGGGACTAATACTAATAGCAGATGGATAACACATACACCACCCTCAGTGGGATGCTCCTAGAAGAACTGTAAATCTGCATGTGTCTGGAAGTCACGGACGCATGAGGAGAGGAAGTGCACTGACAGAGTACTTCTGCACATCAAAGACGTGTAAAACCAGAATGGCTGTCAGGATCCTCACAGAGATTCTCTATCAGATGTGCTTTGAATTCATGCCACACATGGATAAGGAAGGCAGAAAACTGCCCATATAGTTCTCTTCTTCCTGAAGGTATTGACAGGTAAGAGGCTGGAGTGCTTTTTGACAAAAGGGTAGCTCTGATAAATGGCTGGATTGTGGGCTGCAATTTCAAGACTCTCCTCCACTCCCCCAATACGTCTGCAGAGAATTGCAACTACTGTTCTTACTACTCTGGTCCACAAAAAAAAAGTGTTCATGTCTTCCATATAAAATCAATCTAACTGACACCAGACAAGGAAGCACAACCTAGATTTCCCTGTTACTGCATTATTCCGCTACCTATTCCCTAAAAGTGCTGGCATGCTTCTCCAGGACTCTTTCTGAGTTTGGATCTAGGAGTCCTTCATGGAACACAGGAGAACATAATTAGTCTGAGATGAAGTATCTGCTGATCAAGACAAAATATAGGTCATCATTAATACAAGAAAAATTAGATCGTCTTCAGGATTTTTTTTAGTTACAAATTTTACCCAGAGGGCCTGCCCTAAGTGCCTGATACACATCTTTGGAATGAGTGATGACATCCTATCCCATTTTAGCTTGAATCTGTAACTCTGCTGGATTGCTGCCATGCTCCCAGAAGTGTGCTAGGTGGCATATGCGTATCTGTTGCGCTATCTCCCAAAATGTGTCAGAAAGACACATGTTTTATAGAACATGCCAATAGCAACCCTGCATCCTATGCCATCCTGTCCTCCTCCCAGACAGTGCTTTCACGCTGTGGGGTTTGTCTGCAGCCTTCACGAGCGTGCCAACCCAGAGGCAGGCACCTGAGCACAGCACACCCATCTCCTTACCACCCCTCTGTGCACTGAGCCTTGCCAGATGTGCTGTGCTCCATAAAAAATGAAGAAGGGATGGGACGTGTTATCTAAGAAGGGGAAGAAAAGTCAATCCAATGAGCCACTTGCCACATGAGCCGTAACACATGGCTGTGTCGTGGGGAATAGCAAACCTCTGCAGAAGGGAGCAGCAGTGGTCTTCTCACAGCGTGGTTTCTTTGAAACAACCTATTCCAGCTCATCCAAATGATGGGGTGAGTGAAGGCTAGCTTGAGCCTTTCTTGTGTGCCATTCACATTGCATGGCTCCTTTGCATCTTGTGCATGCTCATAGCAGTGCTTGTTTTTAGTTTGTTGACTTCTGAAGAGCTGAGAAATGCTGCCTGAATGCTGTCTGTGGCAAAGAAGCTGTCAGCCTCTAAGATGCTGTAATGCTCTTTATTGTGATGAGCCCTTGAAGCTGCACAAAACATCTGCCGCTGAACAGCTTCTTAAGATCCCAGCTCATAGGAGTCACAGCATTTCTGCCTCATGACCTGATCTGGATGACTCTGGGTCAGCAGTGTGTTTTGGCATTTTACACCGTGCAACTTGATTGACACAGAAAGCCTGAAACTATGCTGTACAAGTCGGCAGAGTAGCTGCTGCTAACCCCAAGTGTCCCCTGAGATGATACAAGGTGTACCTGGCAGGAAAAATGCAGCCACCTTGGTTTTTGCCACTACACCGCAGGGTGTAGTTCACCTGAATGGACAGTGGTCCCACGTCGCATGGCAGACCTGGAAGCTCCCAGCACAGGTAAAGTTCAGCACCCTAAGAGAGTAACCCTAGAAGCTGTGTTAGCAAGGGAGAAAATGTGGTCTCCACCTCTGGGTGCTCCCAGGCTGCTGGAAACATGATTCTCCCAAACACTGAATGGCATGGGATAGCTATAGGGTGCTCTCTAGTCATGTGGATCTCACATGGTTTGTGAGTGATTAAAACCAAAAGGAGCAAATCCTTTTTTTCTGCTCCATACAGCTGATAACCAACATTTTCCTTGCTTTTGGGGGAAGGTGAAAAACTTCATTTCTCCTTGAATCCACAGGTTTTTTCTGTTGGTGGCTAGACCCTTGAATGTGTGCCCAAGGGAAAAAAGAAGTGGGGTTTTGTGTCCTGTTCCACTGCAGAGCTGTATAATGTCATATTGCTCGTGTGTTATGTCTAAGGTGCAAGGAAATACTAATGTCAGTAAAGCAGATTGTGATCCTGGTTACTGCTCAGTGGATGAGAGACTGCAGGAGCACAGAAGGAAAGAAGGCTGTGACCCAGCAATTAGAGGCTCCTTTACAGTGTCAAAGAGAGAAAACAGGGGGACTCAGTGGCCCAGCAAACTGAGTTGAAAGGCCAGAACATAGCCTGTAGTGGAAAGCATAGCCCTGCAAAGAGTTGCCATTTTTTGGATTGTATCCTTTTCCAGATTCCCTCAGAACAGGGGGGAGAAGGAAGAAAAAATAAATACTCTGTTTTCCCTATTAGAGCCTTGATACATCCCTGCAGACAGCATCGTCCTCCTTCTTGGCAGTCAGATCCTTTTTCTCTCCCAATAAAAGAGCCTCTGGAGAGCAGCTATGATGAACGACTTCACTAGAGTAGCTTAGGAGAGCACATGCAGCCCTACATGGCCAGATTGAAATCTGAACTTCTGCCCTTTTCCATGTGCATGAGTTCATATTTTGGCAAGTCTGAAGAGTTTCTAAACAATTATATGTTTAGTTTACTGGTACCAAAGGGGAAGCCACTCCAGACAAGTAAATAAAATACAGAGATAAGTTTCTTGAGAAATTAAGGTCTCAATGAATATACAAATATACAAAGGATGTATAAATAAATGACATTTATAAATAGTACAGTTAGTGTATGTATGTTATTCATACTAGCTTTCTTCTCCAGTTCATGTTTAAAAAAAAAGTCATTCTGTAAGGATATTTTCTGTAAGTGTATTCAAGATGGCCAACATAATGTCTTTAAGTAGTTAAAATGCACAATAAAATGATGCTGCTTCACTGCAGTAAAAGTAAACATTCTCCTATAATGTCTCTCATTTTAACTCATTCAGATGAGTTATTAGTCTCATTCATGATAAACCAATAATTTTTCCTGGTTTCCTCTTACAAATGGCAGGGAACAACCTCATTTCCTGGTGTAGTTCTACTTCTGTCACTGTCCTCGACAATAGAGCTCATAGTTATCTATGACGGCAAACAGGAAAGGAGCAACCAAAAGAAGCTGCAGCCCCTCTGTGCTTTTCTGCCACTCCATTAGGAAACCCTGCTTAGAGACATTCCTGTTATTTTGTCCAGTTATCGAAATATAATCTGGAAAAAAACCCATCTGTGTATTATAATGCCCTGTAGTCCTGCTGCATATGGCTTACTGGTCTATTTTATATGTGGATGGTGCCATATGCACAATCATTGTGCTCACAGTGCTCCTTTGCACTAGGAGCCTCAGTTGTGCAGACAGTAGTGCTGAAGCACAGAAAGCTTCATGGATGGTTTTAGGGTGGACTGTAAGGCCCAAGGGATGAGGCCAGCAATGAGCACCTCTGAGAAGCCCAACACAGCTGCTCAAGGGAACACAAGAAATCAGTAGCAGAACTGATACTGAAAGTCAAAGGATCAAACTCACATCCATCTTCCTAATTGGTTTTCTTCTGACAAATGATAGAGCAACACATCATTAACTGGAAGATGATGGCTATGGATTTTCAGAGTATGCTGTTCATTCCTACAGTTGCATGTTTTGTGTTCCAGTTTGAGACAGAAGGTCCAGTTTTCAGGAAATAATAGTAATAAAAAAAGCAGTCACTTCCTGACAAAAAGGCTTTTTAGAGCCTGTTCAAGTGGATGCTCCAAGGCAGCCAAAATGACTAGCCAGTTCTGCAAATGTTTCTGCTTGCAAGATTTCAGAAAAAAAAGAAACAGAATTTCACTCATTTTAAGAAGCTTATGATGTCACATGTCAAATGTCAACAGATAGCAACTTAGACTAATCCCTAAAAGATGACCTACTTGAAGGTGTTTGACAGGCCAGACAGTCTATCTATACGGCATCCACGAATGACAATTTCATGAAGCCAGATTTTAATGCATTAGGTTTTGAGCTAACCAGCTGATTTACTGTTGGATCAACGTTTGATTTCCTAGTCTAACATTTAAGACAGAGTGTTAAAGACACAACATATTCATTCTCCATAAACTGCCTACAGTCCTGAAGCTTTCACATTCTTTTAATTCATTTTTCTCTGATCTGTTCTCTTATTGCCATAGATATGAAATAAGAATTTTCTTTCCACAGAGGTCTAACTGCCTCCAGATCTAGGGCTTGTTTTCCATACAATCAAGGGAGCATTAGCCACAGACTCTGGTGGGAGCAGAAGTATAACCTTAATGGACATAAAAATTACAATGGAACATATATCATCTGGATAATTTTAGGGAAAAAGAAAATTCCATCCAGTCTAGACCTTTTCAAACAAACAAGGAGTTTTTTTCCTTCCAGCAGAGGTATTTTTCCACATGGCACTGCAGCCAGAGGTTGGAGATTACTTCAAGATAATAAAGATGTTGGCTGAGCAAAATTCACCCTGCCCAGAAGGCCAGCCCAAGGTCTTAAGTGATCTAGAGACTTTGTGCTGACCCCTGGCACAGCAGCACTTTTCACCATCTATGCAAATAAAATAGGCAGGCTTGCCTGCACTGAGGCTAGGAAAGGGCAGGGTCCAAGAGTGGTTGTAATGACAGGCCATTCATTTCATGCCCTTGTCTCCTTAATTTCCTTATTTCATCAGTGTTTTTTGGCTTAAGGATAATGTTTCCTGGATGCACCTCTAAGAAGTCTGCCAAATAAGAGTTATTTGGCCAGGAGCGGCTGCAGAGAGCCCCTGGAGGTGCTGTGAGATGGGCGCTGAGCTGTGAGAGCGCAACTTGAGCACAGCCACATGAAATACACTGGAAATCAGACATCCTGTGCCACAGGGGTGGATAGAGATGTGAAAGAGGTTCATGTTTAGCTGCAGGTTATTGTGTATGGAAACCAGTGCCTTCATGTGCTGCCGGGTGTGGAGAGACTGGAGAGAGGCTCGTTCCAGACCAGGTGGAGCCACTGATGGCTCAGTTAAAGTGGAAAAGGTTGGTGAAAAAAATAACGCAAAGGTAATGGGGCCAGCACTGCAGGATTAGGAGCTTCCAAAAGGCAAGATAATTTTGGGAATGTTTATGTATGTGGCTTGCTACATGCAACATGACTAGCATATTTTGTAGTAGTAAAAAAACCCTGAACAATCACAATAAAGAGGATCCAGTAAATAAAACATAATTAATTCATGCAAAACAGATATATTGACAGTGACTACTCAGGAGCCAAACTTTGTATTCAGGGACAGCTCCCATACCTTAGTGAAAAGCAGAGGACGTACACAAACCTTGCAATACAAAGTCAGATTTATGCAGATTTAATTTCTTAGACGTCTGTGTCTCTTGGCTTCAATCAAAACTGAAAAGCAAGTGAGAATGGATGTGATCTCTTCTTAAAATGCAAGAGGAGTACAGAAAAAAAGAGGCCTTCTGGAATGCTGCTAGCTGTTCTCCACCTATTTTTTTCTCCACAAAGGGAGAATGCTTTTTGTTACACATCGCTGCTACATTTTTCAATAAAGTAAAGCCTGGCACTTTTGTGAATGGTGTGTATATTTTATTGATCATATCCACACAAGGAGGATCTGATAGAAATAACTTTTTTACCTCAAAGAATATTGAAAGAAGAAAAGAAAAAAATGAAACACCAGATTGTCAGGAAAATTGGGACTAACATACTTATCCCATTAAATTAAATTATATTGAGTCTTTACAATGATACACAATTATCAAGACTGTCTCACTTGTGCTCATTTCATACATTTTTTACATTCAGTGTATTAATATTTTACAGGCAGTTTGCTGCATACAAAGGAATAAAGCAAATGGGGGCCAGTGGGATAGCAAATCTTGTAAGCTTCTAATAGCGGAAAGCTCAGCAAAGCTTGCAGTGGACACAAAGTCTGGATGAGAAAACAAAGCAGCCTATTTATTACAGCACTACAATTATCCAGGCTGCAGGATCAATTTTAGATGGGCTAGCTGGTTATTTTCCTTAGATCTTCACATAATCCTTGGTTTGACTTCCTGTGGTATGAACCCTGACTGAACCAGGAAAAACCTGCTTACTGCCTACAATGGTCCTGGCAGACCATCACCCACGGTGCCCTGTTACTACTGCAGGCACTACCAAGAGGAGGGCATGGATTATTTTCCCTTTTTTAAAGTCACAGTGTAATTTGTGGAGGGAGAAATCATTATGACCTTGTGTGAACTGGAATTTTACTGACACCTAACTTATTTTGGGAACAACGGGGAAGCATGCACTGGCAGTTTTCCTTGACTGCAGAATCGTGTTCACCTTTGAGTCTTCTTCAGAAGATATGCCTTTTGGTTTATTTTGTTTTGCCAATATTACCTTATGGCTGACAAATATATCAAGATTCGCGTGTGGGCAGTGAAATAGTATTTTTAAATCCTTTTTACTAACAAAAGTCTCTTATAGGACATAGGAAGCAAGTATGATTTTTAATTGCGCTGCTTGATATGAATTACTATGCAAACTTGGTTTTGTTATGGTTTATATATCCAGTGTAAGAACTAGGGTTTTACATACTCTTATGTATACTGCCATGCTTATTACTTATCTTAGGAGGTTTTGTGTATACATACACACATATACATATATATACACGCATAGTGCACATATATGTGCATGTGTGTATACTCAGTGCAAATGCACCATGATCTACTCTTCCTCGGAATATTTACTAACTTTGTAAGTTGTTAAGTGAAGATGGGGAATATAGGCTCTAAAAAGGATGTGAAATGACTCAGACTTAGTGTTGTACCCGAGTTTGGGCTAGCCAGCATAGAAAAGGATGGTGTTTCCTGGTGAAGAGGGCGTTTTCCAAAATCATTACATGAGTTAGGAACTAGTTAAATGAAACCTTCCCCACAGCTGTGCCAGTGTCTGAAGCCTAGGTCAGGATGGAATGAAAACTGAAAGTCATTATCCTTTGGGGTGAAGCCAAGATGGACACTGTTACTCACATCTCTGCTTGCAGCAAACTGCATGAATTATGTCTGGGAGTGAGCCCCTGAGGACATTCTGCATTTTTTAATTCTCTTGGCCCCTGTCCTGTGAGCAGGCACCAGCTTTGCAGAAGCAGAGGGCAGCCCCATGCTGCAAATTTGTCAGTGATGAAGTCTTATAGGCAGAAGAAAGGGTGCTAAAATATAAACTTGTTTTTGAATATATACTTATACATGCACACACATATAATATAAATAATATTCATATATATATTATAAATACATTTAAAAAGCTACTTCAAAGCCAAGCTTTGCATGGGAACATAAAAGACATTCCATAAGACATCATAGTGCAGTTGAGCTGGCCACAAGGCATCCTCTGAAATAAGTATTTCTTAGGTAGTTATGGGGAGCTTTTCTAAAAATAAATAAATAAATAAATATCCAGGGATTTCAGAATTAAATTTTAGACAGATAGATATGGAAGAAAACGGGGGAGAGGAGGGAGGAATTGCAGAAAAAAGTGGCTATAGCTTGTTTCAATGACCGGCTTTGCTGTTTACTTCCAGCAGCCGCTTTATTGATTGCTCTAAGATAAATGGCCTAAATGTTATAGAGTAGCAGGAGCTGCTCTGTAGTTAAGGTTAGTTTTAGGCCAATTTTCCATCTTTCAACTTCTCTGAAAATGAAGTTCCCAGTAAAAATCCTAGCTGGCACATCCCAGCTCAAGGATTGATCCTGAAAGACACCACGTAACAATCTATGGCATTTTAAAGAGAGTGAGTTTTGAAATGTCTCTTTTCCTTGTTTTAAACCCTAATGCCCTTGGCATATTATGTCTTGCTCATGGTTCGATCTACAGGATGACATTTTTTGTTGACCTGGCTGAGATACATCTCTTACAGTTGTCAGAAAAAATGGAAATTATTACAAAGACCTGACGCGTTAACACCTGTCTAGTTTAAACTTACTAAGGCAGGCAGGGCAAGATCTGAGTGCTGGTCAGAGCATTGATAGTGGAGCTACAAGGTAGCTTGAGAAGAGCTACCTTGCAGAAAGCTCTGAGAAGCTTATGTGTGAATATATGTGTATATATACACATATATATCTCCAACAAAATTTGATGTATGCAGAGTAAGACTACCGACTCCCACCTCTCAAGATGGCAAATACCAGCCTTTTACCTGTAGATGCTCTGCTGAATGTTTTCAGATAGCTGGTAAGACAGGCTGGCCTAACTGGATGCTGGCAAGCTGTCCCTGTTCTTCCTTTCTTTGTGCTTTTTAGTTTTGAATTCTTCCCTACCTCTGTTTTATTAGCTTGAAAATTAACTGGTTTCATCAATTCAATATTTTTATTCCCTGAATGGAATAATCACTTAGATTTGTGAACGCTTTTTTTTTCTAGAGGATGACTTGGGTTTATTATTCAATACCAGTGGTTTAGGTTTGTTTTGGGTTTTGTTTGTTTGTTTGTTTTTTAAAGGCACACTTCTCATACATCTGGTTTTTTTTAGTACTGCATGAGTTCCTGGTAAGTCCATGCCAGGTGTGCCAGCTGGTTTTCTACTCCCAAAGCTTTGTGTAGCTGAGAAGATAGCAGCCTTGCAGCAGCAGCCTGACTCCACCTTTTGTGTACAATGAGTGGAGTCAAACAGAAGGGCAATGGTCAATGAAAAGTTCATAGCAAAGTAAAGATAACCTAATTATTTTCTTGCAGATAAACAAGCCAGCAAATTATACACAGAAATGTCAATGTAAAATCCTGCAAAGACTGACTTGTTCTGGACCAAGTTGGAAAACCCCGCGTGTTGCTGGCTGGTCCAAATGTCATGATTTCTGCCAGTCTTTTGGTTACATGCAAGGCTGAAAGTTGTTTCAGAGGCAACAAATGAGACCCAGACTCCTAATAGGATAAAGGTAATGAAAAATGCCTCAAACTGAAATTAATTTAATTTCCTTGCTTCAAGAAGACAAGAGCAGCCACACTGAGACCAGGGGTCACCACAGCCCAATGCACTGCCTTGGACGGGAGTCAGAGTCAGGTGTCTAGGGACAGTGCAAGAACACGGCTTGCATACAATAATATTTTCTTAGAATACTTTTCCAGCTTCCAGTGATTTCTGTCTCTGGGTTTATATGAGAAAGAGGTGCATTTGTATGTAACAGTACTCAGTGGAAAGGCCATGGAAGAAAAATGGCTTCTAAAGCCCCCTTTCCTCCACCTAAGGCATGCCATTACCCAAAGAGCTGGATATGAGCATTTGTTGCATACTTTTGTCCTCTCAGTGGCTGGAACATTTGCAGTTCTTGGCAAGAGCCATTTACTTTGATTCATCCTTCAGTAATCAGCACAATGGAGAAGCTATACTGCAGCAGCTCAGGGACGAACTTGCAAATCCTATCAGCAAGTCCCTTCCTTGTCCATTTTCTGGCTTTTTATGAGGTGGGAGGAATTATGTGAAGTCTTCTTCTGACATTTAAATATATGATCGGAAGAGTTATTTCTGAAAGCCACCCAAAATAAAAAGAATGGTGAGAAGACACTTGGCTCTTCCTACTGATCAGCTGTAGCAACAATCTTTTTGCCTTTTCTAGGTTTCTGTAATAATATTAAATCACATACACTTAGCATTTAGATTAATTATCTGTTTCACAGTTAACATTTACATTACTGCATTTTGGATTCTGAGGTGCATGGGATGTCTGATCTCTGCTTGCAAAAGAAAAGTTTACTTATATACCAAGGGTCCAAATCAGTTATTTTGGATTGCCCCTGGGCCATGGTTCCATGAGTCCAGAAATGAAATTTTGGGCGCCTGGCACTGTGTCAAAAACATGACAGCCACACGATATTATTCCATTTCAATCTAAAGAGACTCTACCAACCCAGATGTGCTAATGTCTGACAACATTTTCCTAGCAGATCCGCAAGACTCATTGTCTGAAGGCCTTTGACTGGACCTCCATTGTCTTTTTGTGCCATCTACATGCCAAGTCATGGTCTCTGGCTGTTGCTGTGCTGCTCCACAAGCAGGTTTGGACCCAGGGACTTCCTCTTCTATTTGCATGCTCCTCAAGCATGAACTGTGCCCATACTTCTCCTTGCCTGCTGCCAACATGCCCCCATTCCCAATCATGTTAGTGCCTGGACTCACTTGTGCACACCATGGGCAGCATGGCTCCACTGCTTAGTGCCTGCAGAGGCAGAATAAATCTTCCATGTGTCCTAACTGCATCCTAACTGGACCCAAGTACAGGTACTGGAAGAAAATAGAGACATGTCAAGAGATGTGTCCATGCACTTAGCTGTCACTGGAAACCTACAGAACAGTACAGTCTGTCATACCATCCCACATGATTATTTCAGTACCCTGCATGGTCCCATTTGGATTATCTTGCTCAGATGACCCTACAAAAAGCCAACAACAATAATCTGTGGTACTAAGTGTTTTGCTCCTCTTGGGACAAAGTATTTGCATTGCATTACAAGTTAAGACATAAGCACAGCCCTTGAATATGACAATGATGCTATGTGGAAGCATCTCTTAATCCATTTCTTTAGTTGATCTCTTCTGAAAAGGAAGGGGAGGCAAGAACATGAGAGAGCACTGACAGTACACTCTCCACCTACCTCACTGCTCTCTGTAACAGGAGCACACTTGATGGTTTTGCATGCTTTAGCCAGGCCAGCAGAGCAAACTAGCAATTGCCATCCATGGCCATCAGCAAGGTCTTGACACAGAACGAAGGACAGAGAGAGGCACAGGGTAGGAATTGGCTTCATCTCCCATGTAGGCAAGCCTATGTAGGCAAGCTCAGCCATACCATATATCTGCGCTTATCTGCTTCAGACAGTGTGAACAGAAACTCATCTGGGTAGAATAAATCAGATCCAAAGTTATCTTGCTTGTCCAGTTTCTGTACCAAAGCAGAATGGCAGTGTGTGGTGTATTTGCTAACTACTTAGGCTGGCCCTATTCTTCATCAGCCAAGGGATCAGGAAATTTAACTTAAACAACAGAATCTAAGTGAGTCAGCTCTGCCAGATGTAAGGATGAAGCTAGGTGTGGGTTAATCCTGCTACTTAATGTGATTTGGAAATATTTTCCTGGCCACAATGCTGAGCTTCCCTCAAACACCTTTTGCAGGACCACACTGGAAACACAAGAGCTGTCCTTAAAATTGGAAGGCCAAGTTCTCTTGGAGTGCCACATCCAAACATTCCCTCAATGCAACTGTGACAGCATTCCTCACTCACACAAAGGCAACTGAAAAAGAGGGAAAATGCAACACCAGGGCTGCCAGTTCATGGTCATGGCGCAAGCTGACACAGACTCCCTAAAGTACACAATTACTAACCTGATAGAAATGCAGTTAAGAGCTTGTTTCTGATCTGTGTTAAACTTGTACTGCCAGACGATCTGGTGGATATAGAGCTGGTATTAATGAATGCTGAATCACAGACTTGGTGAGCAACACCTGGGTCAAACTCTGCGCTTTAGACACATATATTACTACTGAATGTACCATCTTGGATGCTACTCTGAACTGATGTGAAGAGATAGAAAACATTTTTATTATTTATACTGTCTCAGGCAAGAAAGATGATGCAGGTAGAGTATAAGAACAGAGTGGCGACTAGAGCTAGTATTAGTCTGACTGACCTGCCTTGACATTAAATGCCTTGGGGGATTCACTCTGCCATTGAAAAGTGGGCTTTTCTGCATAAGTCTGATTAAAAGGGTACAGGTTTTGTAGATGTGTCATTAGAAATGCGTAAAGATATCTCAGCAGGTCCAGGCTGATCCTGGTAGCAGCAGAACAGCAGTGTAGGTTGAATGTGACCACTGCCTTCAGGGAGCAGCGAAGAGGGAGGAAAACATACTCTGAGTTAGAAGGAGGTGGCCTGCAATTTACATTAACAGGAAAAGGTTACTAATGTTAGTTTAGATTAACTTCTATCTTAGGCAACAGAACAAATAGTTCATGGCAGCTAAGGGTGAGGCAGGGCATATTCTGGTCATCCAAACTAGTGGAAAGATGGGAAGAAACAGTGAAGGCCAGAGTCCCCCCACCCCATTCCAGCACTTCATAGGAAATGCATTCCTCTCTGCCAGATAATAAAAATCAGAGTTCACCCCAAATTCATCAAGCCTTTTTTCTCTTGCAAAGCCATAACAGTGACCCCATCATGTGCTTGTGCATATCTGCATGTCAGCATATGGGCCTGGCAGCTTCTGTGCTTCTGGGGAGCAATTGGCCTTACTACCAACCTGACCAATGCTCAAGTAAAGAGTGCAGCTCTTCTCAGAGTACACTGTGGGTCAAGCATGTGGTGTAAGTAAAGCAGTGATGTGAGTGAAGAACAGTGCAGGAATTTAAACAGGTCTCAGACTCTTCTTTTTTGCAGCCCAGCAAGCCAAGTACTTGGTAACTGGTAGCGTTCCTATGTCAGCTTGTTTATCATAACATTTAAATTCAGCTGGTTCAGCATGGTGCATATGTTTGCTGTTAAGCTCAAGTGGTACAAAATGCTCAGTATAACTGATGTGCTGGGTGTTAGGCCACAGGAAGCAACAAACTGGCCCAGGTTCAGAGGGTGTGTAGATGTGTATAAAAAGAAGCAGGGCAAACCATTAAAAATGAAAATTACCTATAGGATTAATTTCAAAGCACTTTTTCTCTGATAGTTCATTTTTTTCACCAATTCACAGTAAAAAAAAAAAAAAAAAAAAAAAGGAATTAGGGTTAAAAATACATATTATTGAATAAAAAAATTAAGAGTTAAACCTCAGGCCGAAAAGGTGTGTGCTGCCACAGCATGTACATACCCCTGGAGAGGATATAATGCAGATAGAATGGGTCTGGCTTAAACACAGCAAACCTCCCAGGTGGAACACATACTCCTTGTCTATGCTAGCAACCTTGATACAGATGTCTTGGCAAGCCCTCCTGCTCCTTACAACTCTTCAGTATTTTTACGGATGAAAAAGAGTTTGCCACCAGGGAATGTCGCAGCATGTAAAGAACTAATTATAAGTGACAATAATCCAACAGACCTATACTGAGATTAAAGTATGCTTTTGTCCTTGAAAGGTGGACGTTGGCTTTTTTGCACAGTCTAACCTAGGGGCCATGTGTAAAAAAAGCTCTCTTGGAAGTCCCAAAATGAAATTAACCCGATCAACAAAATCACTTTCCCCTTAGCAAAGTGCCACAGGGCATCAGCTAAACAGAGCTGCAGCAGTTTGATTTGCAAACTTTCCACACTGCTGGCAAAACTCAAAGATGGACCAGGTCTCAGAGGTTTCTGAAGGTTTTCCACAAGTGAAACCATGGCTTTCCAGTCTTTTGGCTAGCTGTGCTTTGAGGATGTTTTTGGCAGTGTGTGGTCTAATCGAAGATTATGATCTTGGTGGCCTATGTATTTTATCTAAGCTCATAATAATCCCTTCATCACCTTGGCAGCAATTTGGGAGACAACAGATAGTGGCAGAGCTTGCTGCCAAAATGCTTCTTATGCCCAGGGTGCAATCGCGTGGCAAGGTGGGTACCACACAGCAGTACAGCCTTTTCTGTGTTGCCTAACATGACCCCCACCCGGCACGAGGCTTGGGGCATGGGAGGGCTGCAGCCTCATGATCACTCCTGGGAAGTCCTGCCCTGAATGCTGGGAGAGCAAGGGTAAACAAGGAGCTGCTGGCCCTTCGTATCTTGTCCCAAGCCAGGGTAAGTGGCCAGGAGATCCTTGCATTGATCCCCTAGCTGCTGCTGATGTGACCTCCCCTTGTCTGCCTCTTGTTTCCTCTGAAGCAGGATATGGTTTGACCTTCCAAAAGCCACTGAAGGGTGTTCAGGACTGCAACCAAAAACTGGCTTTGAAATGGTGTTTTCCAGCTCCAGTTATCCTCAGCTCCATGGCGATGATGGCAAGGATGCACCCCAGATGCAGAGGGGGAGCAGACAGTCTGGACCACAAGACATACCCTAAAGCTGCCCACTGACCTGAGCAGCTGGGATTTCACTTGCATTCCAAATCAGGAGGTACCTGACACTGCTTCCCTCAGCCAAGACAGTCCACTGAGCACCACCGCTCCTTGGTCTCTCAGGTCCTCTTTCAGCAAGATATTTGTTTTATGGTTAATACAAACAGCTGCTGATTGCTATACTGGGATTATGCATGTGTTTATGTTTCTTGTTGAATGAGAGTCTTAATGCATTATGGAGAAAAAATTAAGGAAATTGGCTTGAAGGTTTGGAAAACTCATTACTATATCTGACCAGACAGAAAACACAAAGAAAGTGTTTATCTCTCACTTTTTTTCAGGCAATTAACAGATCCTACAACATGATAACTTAAATCTGAGCTATCAAATCTAACACCACCATTTTTTCCATTAATTAAACACTGTAACAGCAAGTGGAGTTTAGGATGGATTTGTTTGTTACATTTAGGGTGAAACAGCAATTTTAGAGGAAGCATCTGGTAAACTGGTTTAGAGGTGGTGATGAGACAGTGCTTAATAGTCCTGTTATCTAACCTACTCATCGCACAACAATCCAGCAGCAATTATCTAGTATGTTATGGGAAGCCTATGAGCTGCCAAACTTGCCAAGCAAGTCTCTCAGCACCCAGATGGATGACAACAGGCTGAGAGTCACAGGGTGTGCTGGGACCTTGTCTGTCCAGTCCAGGCTAGGAGAGCAGCAGCTTCCCAGAGGGCAGCCAAAATGGGCTCTCCATGTGGGGGATCCTGCCTATGCTGATGAAAAGCCACTTATCTTTCAGAGGCCGAAGACAGACTAAAATCCCCAGTCACAGCCTCAAAAGTGAGTGTGGCCTTTTCTGAGCCTGTTCTCCTTTATCTTCTCTCTTAACTTCTGCTCCTCAGTTCCACTTTTAGCCCTTCCCCACATATTCATCCTACATTTACCATTTTCTCACTATCTTCAGAACCACTGGAGGCATTGCAGGGGGAATGAACAGCAGGGAGTCCATTCTCTCTGGCTGAGCCTCATGCTCTTGGGCTGACATATTGCATGAGCAACCAGAGAAAAATCCTAAAATCTAGATAGCTGCTCAGTTGCACGACATAACACTCCCACTTACAAAAGGCAGTAGACACACCTAGAAGAGATAGTTTAGAAATAACAATAATGAAACAACATGTGCCCTATACACCCTGTGTGAAAGGCAAAGGCAGATTGAATGCTTAGGGGAAAAGTAGTTCTGAAACACACCAATTGCTGTTTTGTCAAAACAGAGTCAAGGGCTAAAGGTCAACAAGGCCATGGCAATTCTCAAGCACCTTGAGAATGGTGACACATTAAGACTTCAGACTAGCAGAAATCCTGATGTTAACCCTTATGTTTGGACTTTTTAGTGTCCAGCATTGTTCAGATCCACATTCTCCAGTCAGCGATGCAAATAGCCTCTTTCAAAGATGAGATCAGGGGATGGCTCAGATTTTGAACACAGCTTCACTAACAGGGTTGCTGGATCCCCTTACAGTATGAGGGTTTCAATGTCAAGTACCAGATTTTGGCATCTCCTCTCTGTACTAACTTCTGGTATAAATCTGCTGTAAATCTAATAGATAGCTTTCCCCACATTAGCTCTTACATTTAAAATGGCAGCATTCACTTCCTTATGAGCATCTCGGTTTTGCTCACCCATTACTCTCTGAGGTAAAATATGTATCCTCCTCCTTAAAGCTGAGTGTGGAAATTTGCAGCCAGGAGGGCAGGTGTGGGGGATAACTACAAGAACTTCCATCTGTGGTGGTGTTCAAGGCCAGGTTGGACAGAGCCTTGGGTGACATGGTTTACTGTGAGGTGTCCCTGCCCATGGCAGGGGGGTTGGAACTAGATGATCTTATGGTCCTTTCCAACCCTAACTATTCTATGATTCTAACTTCACTCAGCTGCTTTCTGAATTGCTAGAACAAGGAACATGAAAAGCACATTTTTCTTTTATCAAGGGAACTGAGTTTTCTTGTAAGGTTAGCTGCTGAGTTGATGGATTTGGAAGCCCCACTCATGGCAATAATTCTGCATGGCAAGATGTGTGCTGTGTTCCTTATGGAGACTTAGGGGTCCAGCTGTGCTGAGGCAGTTACCAACGCAAGGCCTAATTTAGGCCAGTCATTACTGAGCAGTAGGCACAATGCATGCCAGGTTTTTTGCTTGTGAATGCAGGAATTGTCCAAGAGAGGACTTCTGGGCGAAAAGCCTCCTTGAAAAGCATGCTGGTGGTGTCAGAAACAGGCCTTCTTTGGAAAGAAAAAATAATTTGCAAGACATTGTTTAAAATCTTGGAGTTATGCATGATTACCAAACAAATTTCTCATTGATGGAATGAGACCTGTAACTAAATTCTCAGAATCACAGAATAGTTTGGTTTGGAAGGGACCTTCAAAAGTCATCTAATCCAACCCTCTGCAATAAGCAGGGACATCTTCAACTAGACCAGCTTGCCCAGAACCATGTCCAGCCTGGCCTTAAATGTCTCTAGGGATGGCACATCTACCACCTCTCTGGGCAACCTGTGCCAGTGTTTTACCACCTTCATTGTAAAGAACATTTTCCTCATATCCAGCCTGAATCTCCCCTCTTTTAGTTTAAAACCATCACCCCTTGCCCTATCACAACAGCCCCTCCTAAAAAGTCTCACCCCAGCTTTCTTATAGGCCCTTTTTAAGCACTGAGAGGCAGCAAAAGGTCTCCCCAGAGTCTTCTCTTCTCCAACCTGGGCAACTTTCTGCTGCCCCACGCTGTCATGCAAATATGTGATTACCTGCCACCACCAGGGCTGTGCAGTTGCATACCTCTGAAATTGCCAAAGAGGTCAATTAGCTAACCCCATCATAATTCACTTAGCACTGTTTGCTTTGCTTGTGCCTTTGGTTTTTAACTTAAAGGGTGGAGGAAATTAAGTAAGCACTCATTTATGAGCAGTTACCATCTCCAGTTTCCAGACCTTGGGAAATGAGGGTGCTTGGTAGTAACTGGTAACACAAGCTGTGGATTTGCCCAGAGTACCTGGCAGTGCCCCTGCACACAGAGGCTGTGCCACGTGGAAGGGGCTGTGGGATTGTATGGCCACCTGCGCTTGCTCCCAGCTAAACTGAAGCTGCATTGAACAAGTTGTGTAGTGTGTCAGCCTTGTATGTAATTTAGAGAGGCTATTTACTAATGGCCCCTATCTTAGAAACACAGAATGATTTGGGTTGGAAGGGACCTCAAAGCTCCCCTAGTTCCAACCCCCTGCCATGAGCAGGGACACCTTCCATTAGACCAGGTTACTCAAAGCCCCGCCCAACCTGACCTTGAACACTGACAGGGATGGGGCAGCCACAACTTCTCTGGGCACCCTGTGCCAGTGCCTCATCACTCTCATAGTGAATAATTTCTTCCTTATACTGTGATCCCTCTCGAGGCTCTGGTCATCTCTTGCTGGCTCAAACTGGTAGGAGACGAGTAGGCTGAGTTTCCCTTTCCTTCATTTTAAATCCCTCTTCATCATCTTGAGAAGCCTATGACCGAAGATGTTCTTCCTCTTCTCTGACAGGTGGACCACATCAGTACCCGGCAGACCAGATTTCTCAGACTGAGTCCCACAGTCTAAGTGGCCAAATCCCCAGCTGTGGCACCAGTCCTGTAACCATTCACTGGTATCCCAGATTCAACTGGCTCTTTCGAACACCTTCTCTTTGCCCAGAAGGACTGATGAAAAAACTGCCTGTGCTCCAGAGTCCTTTACTGCTGCTCCCAGGGCTCTGTAATACTCCTTGATACTCCTCAGTCTGCTCCTGGCTGTACCACTGGTGCCCATGTGAAACAACTGCAGCATCCCTGTACCTCCAGGTAGGGAGTCCTGAATGGAAAAGAGGGTAAAATATATATGTGGAATCTGTTAGGTATCTCAGACCTCTAGCACTTATCTCACACCAACATATAGTAACTTTGCAGAGTATGGGACAAGCTGAGCTTGTGGCATAAGTGCTGTACAGCTAATTGTGTTAAATCAGAAGCATCTGCCACATTTGTTACTTGCTAAGGAAATGGAAGTCTGTTGGACAGCCTGGCTACAGAAGGTCTACCTTGTGCATAGTTAGTGCAAGAGTGCATGTATGTGTATACAATGACTGTGGAGTCAGTGTGAAGCTGTCTGATGAGACAACATTTATTTGACATCTGCAAAATCTGGAAAAAGTCCAAATTCCTTCTTTTTCTTTTTCTTTTTCTTTTTCTTTTTCTTTTTCTTTTTCTTTTTCTTTTTCTTTTTCTTTTTCTTTTTCTTTCTTTTTATTTTTATTTTTCTTTTTCTTCTTTTTCTTTTTCCTTTTTCTGTTCTTTTTCTTTTTCATTTTTTTTTCATTTTAAGAAAAAATTGTATGCTTTTTGAAAAAGAGGGCATGCTCACATAAGCCCAGACTTATTGGGCCCTAAATTCAAAGCATTTAACTCTCCTGGAAGTGCTTGTATGACGGGAGGAAATATTTTAGCACTTGACCCATCTGTTCCCATGGAAAATGGAGAATGGTGTTTGCTGAATCTAGTAGAAAACACTGTGCAGGCTACAGGTGCTTCTACACACACCTGTTCTGCTCTCTTCAAATTAAGTTGCTGGTGATGGATGTGTAATTGTGCTTGCAGATGTGTATCTGACAGGATCTTGGGAGTGTTTGCTCAGGAACAAAAGGAGCAGCAGCCAGCCCACCCCTTTGGCTGGTGTGGCTTTGCAGGGCGAACTGGAGAGCAACAGCGCTTCAGACGTGTCTCGGCCCTGACAGTGATGGAGATAGCTGTATTACCTGCTTCACATTCAGTGACCTTACAGGGCTGTGACAGTCTGGGAGATTTATGAGGCAACTTTTGAGTTGTCAAGCAAGCAGGCTTGGTGTGGGAATGTGGGGCAGACAGTGAGCACACAGCCTTGGTGCACCCCAGGGTAAAGATGTCCACAGCTCCCCTTCCCTCCTGCCCAAACCCAGCTTGGGATCCTGCTGATGCCTTCCCACACTCAGCTCAACCACTCACCCTGCTCCTCCTCCTTTTCCCAGCCCCGCCGGCTGCTCTGTGCCCTCCGCTCCCTGCATTTTTCTCTTGGCAAGCTCTCACATGTAGGTTTGTGACTGCAGGCAGCCTGGCCAGGACTTCTTGGAGGGAGGGAGAGGTGTAGCCCAGGGCTACAGAAAAATAACCTACTGCGCCTACAAAGTGAATGCTGATGTGTCAAGGCCAATATTAATCTATCCCCCTGTTCTTCTTCTCACTGTCAAGCTAGGCTACTCAATCACACAACACATGGAGTGCCTCCACCACACCAGGTCCTACCTGTGGGCCCCCTTTCTGCTCCTTCCTTTTCCCTGTGAAATAAATCAGAAATATTCTCAGTTTATAAGCTGTAATTAGTCAGTAATTCCACCAATATGTTTTTCAAGGACATAAACATGTAACAGATTCTGAGCATGCCTGCATGCCCAGTTGTTTTTAATCAAGAAAACACCATTTTCAGTGGCTGTGTTCCCTTTAGATTAGATACTCATTCTCATCTTATTATATTTTATATTACTGCTATGTACTGATTTACAGCAGGGGAAAACCTAGTCGGTGAAATACCCACTGTCACTAATGAATTCTACATGAGATACATGATTAAGTGTTATTTAATTTTTTAATGATGCCCGTAAGTGTATATGAGTGTTCTCCAGGGAATATAAATTTCCATGCAGCAACACTGAGCAGCAAGCTACTCAGAGACCTGATGGGCTAACCAATTCAGATAGGTCAGATGATCAAATGTGACTGCTCCAGCTTTAACATTTATGGTTCCTGAAGAACAGAAACAATCTTGCTGTGACTGGAAAATGAAATCTTTCCTTATTTGATTTTGTACTACAAGCATCACCTGGCAACTTGCTTGTAGCCTTGCCTCTCATCTGAGTATATCTGTGCTGATCCCTCCTTTTGCAAAAGCATTATGCCTTTTACCTTGATATTGATCTGCTTGCCAAGGATTAGCATAAAATTGTACAACCTTCCTAAAGCTTTATCATATCTTCATTGCAAAACCCATATAAAACCTTTTCTATTATGACAGAAGTCTATATCACATCTCTTAATCTGTCAGCCTTTTGCAGGAATGAAAGATGTAGATAGGATTGCAGAGATTGAAAGCCCTGTTCTAGGCCAGTCCAGCTGCTTGAAAAAGGAGTTTAAAGAAGATATATCTATACATCCTACTGGCCCCAATTCCTCTTCCAGAATTTCACAAACCAAGATGCCTGCATATGACATTTTAAACATACAGTCTGAAAGTGTATCATTAAGCATATTCTGTATCATTAAGAATATAGTGATAAAAATGTCTTTTAAGATTCATTTTACACCGTTTTACCTAATGTGTACTGTCAAAAGCAAATCTTCCTCTGTGCAGAATGGAATTCATAATCCATGATGGTAACTATTGGTACCACATTGACAAAAACTAGTTATCAGTGAAACAACTTTCATGTGCTGCTGCTACAAAACTTCAGGTAGACAATGATGCCAACATCTCTTCTGTGGCATGCCACTTTCTCTGCCAAGCCCCGTATTTGTCAAAGATGCCAGGAGAAGCAATTCTTTTCCTTTTCACTGTACTCTTCTGACCTGCCTTATGCACCAGTAGTATATTGTTCTAGCCAACTGGATCAGAGTAAAACATCAAACTAAGAATAGTTTGTACTAAGTACAGCAAATTAAATGCATGTGATGTTATAATAACCATGGTACAGGTTCATTTCTTGCCACACAGAGCCAGGGCCTGTGCTGCTTCCTTTCCCGGCTGTCTTTCCTTCTTAGTCAGGTGTCTCTTTCAGTTTGCTTTATCCAACAGTGATTCCCTTGATCTGGAGAAGTCAGAGGCAGTGAGGTGGAATGCTAGTGGTATCATTTAATTGTCACAGGGCATCAACAGTGTTCAGGATGGACTTGTGTGAGGCCCCACTGCCCTCTTCTCAGCCTTGGCTGGGAAATGACCATCCTGAAGTTTGTAAGGCTGGGACTTTATATCTGAAACTTCCTGAATATAGGTGATGGCTTAGTTACCTGAATGTCTAGTGAAGTACAGACTGGAATGTTGCTTCCCATAGGCATACTGCAGTGTACATACATCATAACACATGAAACCACTCACTTATTCAGATGGACTTTGATGGATTTTCTTCCTGTTAACTGGAAACTGAGTCTTAAAGAGGACAGAAACTACTGAAGTTAATATCAGATAAATAATTATATCCCAGAGTGCATTATACAGATGGTAACACCTTCAGTTTATTCAATCTGTGAACAGTTCATTCTTGCTGTTCACCAACATCTTGCCTTTTTTAAGTAAGTGAAAAGAAATCAGAACAAAACTAAGAGTAGTTTTGTCTTTGGTGACTTACACTGTAAAACCACAAAACAGGCACGGCCCAGTTGCATCACCCTTTTTTCTCATCAGAATGTCCTAAAAGCTTGGGACTGACATGCTGAGGTGGCCTGGTGTCGCAGTGACACTGGTGCGCATCCAGCGATGCTTTTAGGGGAGGTGAGAAAGCTGTCTGCAGAGTGAGAAACTGGGGCTATAAATAGCAAAGTCCCCTGCACCCCTTGCTTCCAGTGGGCGATAGTAGTAACTGACATGTCAGCCTTGCTCTGCGTGGGCTCTGCAGAAGCTGGCAGGGAGGCAGGTAAAATATAATCCTCAGAAAGACCCAGAGATCAGTGGAGTGTGTGCAAGGAGCTGTGTGAGGAGGGAGGGGAAAGGCAAAGCCCAGGGAGAGGTCAACCTTGCAACAATTTTTCATCGAGATCAGGCATTGCCTTTACATGTACCACTGCTTTAACAGAGAAATGTGTCCATGTAGTAGTTTTGTGCATGTGCGCTGTCACTGATCTTCTGCATCTCCAGCCTCTTCCTCTGGAGCCCCTGCTCACTGGTCTGCATCAGGCACACTGCCTCTCCAGTGACTCCATCTTCCTGGTGAGCTTATGAGGCCTCCTCTACCTGTGTATTCCCTTCGCTGGACTAGAGTCTCCTGTTTTAGTCTCTCCATCTTAAACTTACGGAACCTTTTGTGGAGGTCTTGCAATGCTCCTTTTCAACTGATGCTTTTGCACTGGATGGGCCTAACAACTGCAGAAATACCATCAAACAAAATGCCAGGACTGCGCAGCTGAAGCACAGCTCAAAACTGCAAGGAACAGCTTACCTCATACGTTCTATGATCCCCTTAGTGGTACTCCCTTGTCCCCTTTTAGAAAAAGGTCAGATTTAGCCAGCTTGGTTATTTCCCAGATCGTTTGTAGGTCCTAAGCCAAAACCTCTGACACAAACAGTATACCAGTATGTGACAGCATGATACTCAAGCATTTGGTCAGTTCCTATTCCAACTCATGCTAGCTGAGCAATGATAAATGATACAAAATGCTGGCTATCCAAAACATTTGGATACTCTATCCCTGTATTTCTGGATCTAATCAGTATTCTGAACTAATATGCGTGCAGTCTTGCATTTATACATTTTTGTTACTGATCCAAATCTCTTGCTCTGCATATCTGGAAGCCACTTTGCTCATCACCCCTCAGCAGGGATGGTGACAGCAGTCCTGGGGCTGATGGCTCACCCTGTCAGTGAGAGCTCCAGGCACTGGAGCAGGGAGAGCAGCACTGTGCAGGCGTGAGAGCTGAGTTTTGCCTCAGGGTCAAAAACCGGGGGGGGGGGGGGGGATATAAAGTCAGAATCAGACCACAAGCTACATCAAAATGAGATCGCAGTGGCTGGGGAAAGGACAGTGCTGCAGACTGCTGGGCAGATGCTCAGCACTGCCAGCTTCACTTGACAGCACTCCAGCTTTGGCTTTCTGGTTTCTTTTGAGATCTCACAAGGGGTGAGATGCTCAAGTGTGAAGAATGGGACTGCAAATCACCCACCTGCCTGACTATAATGCTTGAGGGCACAATGCTGCAAGTGCTTCCCCTGTGTCCCCCTCTGACAGGCCATGCCATGCGGCTTGGTGGGGTGCTGAACTGAGTCATGACCTAACCAGCACAGGGAGGCCACAGCCCACCTTGCAGTCAGCCCATGGGTTTAAGAACCCATTCCTAAAACCCACTCATTTGGTGCTTCAAACTGAAATCCTGCAGAAAAGTAAAGGGAGGAAAGATCGAAAAGTGCAGTGAAAATCCCATTAGCATCACTGCAATCCCTGTTGGGAAATACTTCGAGTGCTGTCCAAGATCATTGGGCAAAGTGAGGGATTTGTTTCTAAAGAGAAAGTGGGTGATTCAGCACAGGTGAAGCCAGCCTGCTCCTTCTGCCCAGTGGTGGTGGGGAGCAGCCTGAGCATACCCCCAGGGGCTGGACAGGATCCGCCCTCTCCTGCATTCAGGAGTTGGGTCTGACTCAGAGGCAAAACAGAATAAACCTTTCTCCAAGATCTGCTGTGGAAGTTTTCCAATTAGTTAGGTGTGGAAGTACTGGGCATTTGCAGGAATGCATGAGATGATACGTTTGTTGCCCCATCAAGGCTGCTGCTGTGGCGGGGTGCAGGAGACTCCTCAATGTGGCTGCTGGACTGCGGCTTTTGCACTTTAAATAATGTCTTTCTCATGCCATTTTGTCAGCAGCCAGTATGCTGCATTACGAGAGGGCCCAAGGACTCTGACTGCACCTCTCCAGAAAAGTTGCTCTTTCTGTGGGTTTGGGATCATCCTGGAGCTTGGCTTTTTGCTCTCAGTGAGTCATGGTGCCAGCTCACCGTGACCAGTGTGGTCTGGGAGGGGTTGGGGGTGCCCATGTCTACGGGACACAGTTCTGCCTCCTTGGTCACAGGTTGATCCTTGGAAACTGGCTATCAGCATGCCAGAGTATCTGGCAGGCAGCAGCAGCAGGCACCAACACATCAGCAGGGGCTCAGTCCAAACCAAATTATTAGAGCAGCTGAGAAGAGGACAGGTTTCCATCTCTGCTTTATTTAAAGTCGCATTTAGTTGCTTGGCAAGAAAATCCACTGAGAGTATAAAAGATGGCTCTAAAAAAGAGCTCCAGCTACCATGAAAGATTTGAAGCTGACATGCCTACCCCTTCTTTCTGCCTTGAAACACAGGAGAGAGAAGGGATGGTATCTGTGAGGCAGATCTAAGTGATGTGACTCATGCTTATCACCATCACGCTAATGGGTCTATTTGGACAATTATGTTAAAACATGGTGTTAACCTTCCCCACACTTCTTTGAAAGCAAAACAAAGTCTATCCTGGCCAGGGGTACGTAATGCCTGGTCTTCCATGATTAACATCAGAGAGCCATTCTGCACCTTAATTTGTTATTCGTTGCAAGGTAGGTTTAGATCTCAGAGTGATTGTAATGGTGCAAAATATATAACTAATAATGAGTAAGAGCTCCCTAATATGTGGCTCTCCCTTTCTTGATAATGTGTTCTCATTTCAGTGACAAGCACAAAACCCTCCAAGTGCTCCTTTAGGTCATCCTAAAACCATTACTCTAACACTATTTCTGTTCATCCTTTTTCTCCATGTTACAGCTGCATGTTCAAAACTACAAACTCCATCAGGCACAGACCTTGACCCCTCTACATTTGAAATATTTTTGCCAAAGGACAGAAGTGCTGCTAACAGAACAAACACTAGTAATTAAATATTCATTGAATTTTAGGACCCAGCGGTAAGAGTAGATGCAGTAGTTGATCCCCAGACACAAAGATAAGCACCAGTTTGCTGCAGCATATACCATGGCCCGCTGGGAGATTAGAAACAGAGGGCATACAAGTGATTGCCAGAGAGACACCGTGGGGAGGTCAAGCTGGGAAGGACCAGCACAAACCCTGCTCCTTTGTGTGTAGCTGACCCAGGGGCAAAAGCATCCTCAGGGCTATGCAAGGGCTGTGGTTTTTGATATTACCATCCCTTCCACTACAGATACTATTGCAATTATTATTGTTAGTAATATTCATTCATTCATTCATTCATTCATTCATTCATTCATCCATTACCACCCATCCATTGCAGACATGGTGCAGAGTAGCCTAATTCTGGCATCAGATAGGTATATCTGCTCCTCCTGCAGTCTCCTTATTCATAGTTGGACCTGTGCTGAATAACCAGGGAGCAGGGGGAGGCAGCGGCACAGGTCCTCTGCTGATGCCACTGCTCAAGAGCTGACAGTGTACAGCAAAGAGCCTTGCACACAGCCATTGGCTGCAAGCCTCAAACTCTTGCAGCTAGATCTTCTTATGTGTGTCTCTCAGAAACCATGGATGCCCTTTTGGTCATGTCATGTTGCACTCTAGTTGCATTCTTCGTCACTTAAGGACTTGGTCCCAGAAGTCATAAGGTCTTTCTTTTCACCCTATTGAATAACCTTTTCCAACATCACGGGTAGTATTATTAAACTGTCTCTTCTCAGGATGTTTCCCCTCTGAATCAACATGGAAGGAGCAAGATGGCAGCAGCTGGGGTAAGAAGGGGCAAAGATGCTTTTGTGGGCCAAAAATTGCCTCAAAAGCTAGTCACAACACCCTTTCATCATTTTTGTTCAGCACTCAGCAAATGCAGAACCATTTATTTTCCATTGAAGTCTGCAGTGCTCTGCTTTTGCTGAGTTGTATGTGGAACTGAGCCAAAAGGAGAAGAAATAATTAACAGTCAGCCCTGTCCATATGTTTAAAATACACTACTAAATGAAAACAGTCCTGTGGAGAGTTCTCTGCATTAAAGCTTTTCTGTCATGTGGAGCTGGAATATTTTCTCCCTCTGTTCTTTAGGGGAGTACAGTATTTGGGAAACCAGAGTTAATATTAATGTTAAGAATCTTTCTTTCTAATTTTTTCCAATTCATTATTCATACATTGTATGCCTGCATAAAAAAAGAATTAGGTTATGGTACGTATTGAAACTATTTCAGATGTTCAAAATTCGTAAAAATACTAAGGAAGACCTGAAATTAGTTTAGACCCCAATAATACAGTCTGGACAACAGAATGATTCCTGTTTAAAGACAAATTTTTACTGAAACTTTATGGTCTAGACCCATTTATTTAAAAACATATCTAAGGTCACTAACCCCAAACCTATTTAGAGCAACTTACTGCATTTGAATTTCTTAGGAAATAAATAACATATGAAAGCCTGTTAATAATAGGGGGTCCTTGTATGACAAGAGAGGAATTTGTATCAAGTGAAATGAATCGTACCCATGTGAATGATGCACATTCCTGTTTAAGTGACTAATTTCAGAAAATCTCCTTTGGAGTCATGATAATAGATCCTCTGCTCCTATCAGCGCCCACTGGCCCCATTATCAGACTCATTGCAATTGTTTTGTGGTGAATCACCAGTGCAAAGAGACAAGATCCCAGCAGAACCTGCCAGCAAACCTCACTGAGTAGCCATGACTGAGGATACATCTAGTTCCTCAGCATTGTCACCAAAGGTGATAATTGTCACCAAAGGTGACAATGGTCAAGCGAGAGTCTTCCAGTTTACCCTCAGGGGGCAATCACCCTTGGCCTGTCCTCTGTCCATTTGCCCTTTGCCAAGGCTTAGAAAATTTTCACATCATAAAACCAAGATTAATGAGGCTGTTTGGCTGGTTTTGTTTTCACAGGAAGGACCTGCACAGAAAGCCAAACTGTTCTTGGTGCTGCTAGTGTCCTCCCCTAGGCTTTTCTGGTACCCTGCACCAAGAGTCTGTGAGAGTTAAAACGGCATAACCAGCCCCAAGGGCAGCCATCCAACCTGCACTGGGTGTTATCTTGTTGGTAATCTCAACAGGAAAGCCAAGCACTGAACATCCTACAGGCCAAACAGCAGTTTGGCCCTTAGATATGCCCCTCTGGACTCTCTTAGCCCTTAGGGATGGCCGTTTGGACTTATGTTCAGGTCACGGCAGAGTGAGGTGGAGATTTCACTGGGACAACCCAGGCTGCACCCGTAGATACTAATCTTTCTAATTATTAATCCAGCACCTTGCAGTGCAAATACTCCAAGCAGACACATAGCCATCTGGGTTGGCCGCACGAGTATCAAATATTCCTTGTGGAATCCCAAACATCCGCTGGCACAGACACTGTTGGACAGGCACATTGGCTGTCCTCAAGAGGAAGCCAACTACTAGCTCCCCAAGCAGCTGGGGATTCTTGTATAACATCAGCATAACCTCTCCTTGTTCTTCATGTCTTGGGGGCCTGGTTTTTTTCCGTGGTCCCTTGCCCCACAGCTCTGACTTGTAGGGCAGGTTTGCACAGGGCTCTGCTTATGGGGCACATGTTCACAGCTAGAGCACAGCTAGAGCTGCCTGTGTTGGCAGTGAGGTGAGAGGGACAGCAAAAGCTTCAGTGTCAGTCCTCTGCTTTCTTGAGAAAAAATGCAAACAGAAGATACCTTGGGCTAACAGATGTGTTTCACTGGGTGGCAGCAGGCATGTCAAGGCCTTCTCTGAGAAGCTAAAATACTTCATCTTCTGCATGGGGACCAACGCCCTTGTCCTGCTACACTCTCCCAGCTCAGCTTATGCACCCCAGCTCACTGCTGCGAAGGCCTTGTCCCCCACTTTGAATGCCAGAAGACATTGGGAGAACACAGATTTCACTTTTCTTTCCTTTCTCCATTAACAGAAGGGTCAAAATTGGTTGAATTAAAGAACTATGCAGGAAATTCAGTAATTAGAAACTTGTGAGCAGGTGTAAAAGCTAATCGCAATAATAAATAGTTATCCAGTAACTTCACTACATTATGGTAAGAGACATATATGCTGCACAATATAATAGCTTAGGGAGCTAAAACCACTGAGAAGCCATAAGTCTTAGCTCAAATCAGAGGAAAAAAACCCTACTGCTGTCATGGTTCTGGCTCAGGAGCAGCCTGGGAAGCTGAGCTCTGGGCACAGATGACATCCTGACATCCCCCTTTAAATTGCATGGTGTGCATGCCCTTAGGTACTGTCTCCCATCTGTGTATGCATGCACAGCCCGTTTCCTGAGCCAGCCTGCTGAGGGGCAAGCAGCAAGTGAAGCAGTGGGGACAGGTAGGCTGGAAGTCCTTGCTGTTATAACCAGGCTGGACTCTGACATGTTGACAAGGCAGGCTGTGAGGTATTTGCCCCAAGAATGAGACTGCCAGGTAATGTCAGCCAGGCTGAATGCCACTCTTCACACAAAAGAGGGAAGGAGAAGTAAGAAAACTCATTATCAAATCAGCAATGTCATCTAAATCATTCTACCCTGTTCTTGTCCAGAGGGAAAAAGCCAGCAGGCATCTCCTGACATCTGAGTAGGAATGTCCTGCAGAACAGGTTGTACCTCTCCTCCTTCCCATGCAGAACAGGGTTCAATAGGGAACAATGCCTTGGGGATCCTCAGTATTTTCCCAGCACCCTTACTCCTGTTGAGGGCAGTACACAACCATTCCCCTTCAAGTTTCAGGCCACCAAAAAACAGGGCTGGGTGGGGGTACCAAGGTCACAGCAAGGCAGAAGCAACTGGGCTGACAACAGCCCTTTGCAGGCACAGAGCTGTTCTGTGAGGTGTGCATTGCTTAGACAAGAACAGTGAGTAGTTTACCCTCTGTAGAGCTAACAGGTAAGGTTTTACAGATCCAGAAGTGTCTCACAGCCTAGGTTTTAAACCAAACCTCCAAGTCTCTGGTAAGTGGGTAACTCGCTGCACCTTGCAGGTGGCTGTTGAACATTAGTCACAGCAAGATCTTCAGTGATGGCAAAATCAGCCTAGAGGTAAACAAGGGAAAAATATACATGCAAGATATTTAAATAATGCCAACATTGATATCTAAATAAGGAAACAGGCCTTTCTGAAGCATCTAAAAGAACAGTTAAATCTTAACTAAACTGTGGGCCTCTGAGCCAGATGAGGCCACCTCCATTATGTCCTCAGATATGTTCTTCAGGGAGAACCAGTTGCTAACAGCTGTTTGCAATACAACTGACAAAGAGGAAGAAGAAACCCTGGCTATTACTAAAACTATTCTTTTTCCTGCTAGATCAGTTTGATCCTGCTGGGGTCATCGCATTGAAATAGTTCTTTCCATTAAATAGTTAACTTTCTGTAGTCCACAGATGCTGATTTTTCCACTGATCCTGCAGGGCAGCCAGTTTGGAGGAGAAAGGGTAGAGGGATCCCTTGTCCAGCCTTTTTTAATTTGTATTTATTACAGTCAGTACTGTCCTTTACCACTGCCTAGCTAGGGGGAAGGGAAGAGAGCTTAGCCTTCAGCTAGGGGATTTCAGTAACCTTGGTATTTGAACACACAGCCAATGCACAGCAAGAATCTGCTTTGCCTGTTATATGCTTTCCCCCATAATACTAAATTAATTCATTTTCTTAAAAGTGAAGTCTTCCTAATGCAAGAATCTTTTTTAGATACAAACTCAGCATTATGACATATACCAAATCATATCTAATGCTAATGGGTTATGGAAATATAAGCTATCAAAAGCTGAATCCTTTCTGTGTGCTTAAACAGCTGTATTCCCTGAGCCCTGATAGTAGCTGCGTTATTAATAACTAGAGAGATACAGTTCTTCTATTTCCAAACGTGTATCAGTTCATGTATCTTAGTAAACTTTGTAACGAAATAACCCAGTTTCAGTACCTACTTTTTGCAGTAAATCAGTAGTAACTAGGGAGGAATACATCTTCAAGTAACATGAAGGGGGGGAAAAATATGCACAGGAGAAAGCTAAGCATTTTATGTTTGCAACAGCAAACTCCACCATCAAAATTGTACAATTCACCGTATAACCTTCACATTATCAGTTTGTAGACTGACTCAACATGTGAAAATTGTGGTAGTATCTACAGGCCTCATTGAAGTTTCTGCCTTTTGGCTGGGAAAGGTCAGCAAGATTACCACGCTGGTACAGTATTATTTCCCACCAGTCTGAAAGTCTTCTGAGTTTACAGATCCCCAAGTCTTGATCACTAACAAGACTCTTATTTGAGCCATTAAATCACAGCATGGCCCCCCCAGTTCAGCAAGATGCTTAAGCACCGAGTCTGAGCTTTAATGCCAAATAAACATGCTTATCACACTGTTATGCCATTTAGGCTGCTATACAAACTGAAATAAAACGCATCTAGCTTAATGTTTGCATTAAACATTCTGTGTAAGCACATGAAATTACAATCTTAGTGTTCTATAATGAAACCATAACCACTGCCTGCAACAAGGTCAGCATAAATCTTCCTGTTTTCCCAATGAGGCAGTGTCAGACTCCTCTGAAATCTGTTCCACAAATGCAATAAAATCATGATATGGGAGAAAAAGCAAACAAGAAAGGGCAGACAAACATTTTTTTAGTCCTAGAAATCAGATTTTTGCCTGTGTTGCCATCTTGGGATTCATACCCGTACTATCTCTTCGTTCCAGCATGCTCTTTTAACTGTTGATTGGAAGATCTTGCAATACTCAGCATCATTACAAGTTAGGACTTCATTCCCATCTATTGATGTGTGTAGGTTTATGGCTTTTTGCCAGCCTCTTGAAGTTGTGATCCAAGCCTTCAATTTCTCATTCATGAAAGCCAGAAAAGTCTAGATAGCATTCAGAACGCCAAAACCATCTGATCTTCATAAATCAGGTGATGCATCGTCAGCAGTGTTTACAAATGCTGGACATCAAGAAGCCCACAGCAGGCTTGTACTGGTTCTTTTACAACATGTACTGAAATGTCTTAATTACTTCTGTTTCTTACAAAATACATAAGAAAGCTCTCTTTGCAGCTATCATCATGTTTGCGGTTTTCATTAATGATTATTAAACCTAACTAGCCAATCTTTCTGCCCATCCCTGCCACATGGGTCAGGCCTAGAGGCGAGCATGGTGTCAATGGTCTGTATTCACCACCTGGGCATTGCTGCTTCTTGGCAGAAGTTAGCACTGCTCTTAAAACAAGGTGTACACCACAATAACAATTCAGATCAGAGGTATGAAATCTGGCTGAGGATGAATGGGTGGTCAGGGTCTAGGTGACCGCCACTTAAGCCCTGTCCCTGCTGGTTCCCTCTTGGAAGACCCTGAAGAGATCCCAGACAGAAGGTGGTGGGAAGAGAGGTGGTGGATTCAAAGCTGTGCTTACCTGAGTGTTTAAACATGCTCAGGGAAGTACAGGTAAGTGCTCTCAGTTCCATTTGCTTTCCCCTTCAGCTTCATCAGCCACTTTAGTTTAACATGAAAGAGCTCAGAGGGTGCATGTTTCATGAAGCTTGCTTGCACCGTGTGCTTCAGTGGCACTGATCAAGCTTCTCTCTCAAGTCATTCTCCCCATCTGCCACTGTATGCCCTGTCAGCCAGCAAGGCCTTCACACAATGTTTCCAGCTGACCCCAGGTGCAGAGGGACCTCTCCTTGTGTTGGTGGACTCCTGGTCTTTGAAACTTCCCATCAAGACTGACCACGGAGCCACCGAGCTTGCTCTGTGTCCCTGCTGGGCATGCAGCCGATCCCTGGAATTAATGAGCCCTTCTGTCCCCTCAGCTATTGCTGGTTTAAAAACAAAGCCAGGGAAGCAGTGTTTTGGTTGGGAGGGACAATATGCTAAGGAAGCATGCCTCCAGGAATAGGCCATTAGTGCTTTTGTATTAAGATTGAGAAGCCCCAGGGAGAAGGCAAAGAGGAAGGCTGGGAAAGCAGACCTAGAGCCATTTGAAGTGGACAGACCAGATTTATTGTGCTAGACACTGATAGCAGGGATGCTGCTCTTTCATTTGCGGGCTCTGTGTTTGCCTGATTAGCAGAGTCTCATGTAAACACTTGGTAGGGAAGCTTAAGCTAAGAGCAGCAAGAGTTGAGGTTGCTGGCAGATTGCAGGAAACTCAGAGCCCTGTTATTTTAAATTTGTCTAGAATTCAGCTTTTGGGCCCAAGCTTAGTGCTTTTGGAAAACCCATTCCTCATTCCAAGCAGGAAACATGCTACCCTTATGATATTACAGAGCATATTTGGAGCATATTATTCAGCCCACAGCTCCTCCTGCAATTTCTGTTTTTTATAGTCCTGCATGCAATTCTTCCCCTTCCAAGGAATACAATGCTGCAATAGCCCTAAGGAAAAAACCTTAATTTAAAAACAAAACCACAGAGACAGTTACACAGAGATCCTTAACTGTGTCTTTATGCCAATGGCTAGCTGAAGGCAAGTGAAATATGCTGTTGTATTGCTTAGCTGCATTCAGATAACACTACAGCAGAGAAATATTTCATCCAGTTAAAAAGAAGAAAAAAAAAAGGCAAGTTTGGAGCACTTTGAAACATTTGTCAGCTCAGGCAGAACATGGCCCAACTAATCTAGATGGAAAGGAGAAAAACTGAACCATCATTTTGGCATTCAAATGTTCCTAATTTATTTTAAAATTAACTGTAGCTAAGTTGAAATTTTTAAAGCAGAGAAAGAAAAAAACTAAACAACAACAACAAGACATTAAAAATTACATTAAATAGCCTGGATCAGCTTCAGAATTTTCCTCCATTTTTTTCCATTTGGTCACAGACCCGAAGGGGTGACATTCATCTACTCAGGGAACCAAAGGACGACCACTGCTAGTTGTGCACTAACGCCACTGTGACCCAGCTGAAGCCACGACTTACTGAAGGCTTTGGCTGAGCGTGGTTTATCTCTATGAGCATTTCACTCCAGACATTCAGTAGCTGTCAGGCAACTGAGGACTGTTGAAACCCAACTTAAGAGCTCCAGAGGGGTGCAGTGCTTGGGAAAAGTGACCCCCAGGATCTTCAAGCAGTCCTTGGTACCCATGGGACACCAGAGACAACAACAGCTCAAGGTACTTCCCTCTGTAGCGGTGTATCTCCAGCCTGGAGGCACTGGCTGGAGGGACTGAGCACAAACTGTTCTCTCGCGTTCAGGACCGCCTCCTTCCCTTCCTGCTTTGGATCAGAAGCGTGTGCTCCGAGGTGGATCAGCACCACCATGCTCTTTTCATCTGCTGTGACTCGGCAGGAGACTGAGGCGTTGCCTGCATTGGAAGGGTGCCAAGAGCAGGAACAAGCTCTTCCCATCGGTGCTGGGGAAAACACAGCCCTGTTTCGAACCATACTGGTTTATCTGTCCTAAATCTCTCTGACTCCCACAACCCAAACAGATCATTTTATAAACTGCCCCCACCCTCACTACAGCACCAGTATGTGGGAAAGGAGTGGGAAAAGGAGCTGAATGCAGGTTTGATACTGCAAGGTGACTGAATTTGTTGTGCCAAGGGAGAGAGGTTCCAGCTTGTTTTCACACGAAAAGGATGTGTCATTGATTTCACTGCCTCCCCTTCTCTCTGTCTGTCACCCATCCCACCCCCCAGCAATATTTTAGTCTGCTGGATGATCTGAAATACCACTGAAGACAGTAATAGTCTCAAATGATTTCCTGAAAGATGCATCAGAGTCAGGAGGTGGGTGCAAACAGGGCAAAACCAGGCTTCATTATCACTGCTGCTCACAGAGTGGCTTGTAATACTGTAAATATGTTGAATACCTTACTGCCTCTGTCCTAGAGATTTGCATTTAAAAGAGGAAGGGAAGCTTGCAAATTCAGTTAGGTCCCCTTAATTCTATTATGCCAAATTTAAAAGTAGGTAAGAACAGTGTGCTATAGGCACAGGAGCGACCAAACTTCAGCCTTGTGTATCTAAAAGCCACAGAATGTGGCTGTTTTCTTATATATGTAATTGGAAAACCCAGGTTTTATTCCAAAAGAGAAGCAGGGAGCTGTGTCCCAGGAAGCTTTTAAGTGGCTCGCTGGCACATGGGGTTAACATAACGAATTATCACACAATGGGCTGCAGCTACAGGCACGGAGATTAATTGCTGAAGGCCAGATGGGAGTGCTAGGGGTAAATACAGCCTTTTGTTGAAGGAAGAGGGTGAGGGCTGAGCGTGCAAAGCTGCAGTGACCAGGAGAAGAGTGTGAGCCCTCCTGGGAATTTTGCCTTGCCAGGGCAGATACAGATAGAGCAGTGCTGGGGGAGACCTCCCCCCAAACTGAACCACTCACACCTTCATCAATGAAAGCTGGATGGGACAACAAATGTAATTCACTGCATTTCATGTCACCATTGCAACAGGAAGACTTTTTTACAAGGAAAAAAAAATGTCTATTTTAATATATAACTAGAAAACGCTGCCTACCTTCTAGGCACATTCGTCGAATATGCCTAAAAACCCAGCTTTCAGGGGCCTTACTTTCCAAATATCATTGTCTAGTGCAACATTTTGATTCTGATCTTTAAAACTGAACTGGTAAATTGGCTGCCAATGGGGCTAATTTATGGGAATATGCTTCAGTATCACACAAAGAATTTAGAGATTTTTCCCATTGTAACTTCAGCATGGATGCAGTTTAATCGATTTACCATCAGAGAAAGCATCTGGGCCCTAGTCCAAGAAGTGCTGTATCATTTTTCTATCATAGTGATACCTTTCTGGTGGATTTAGGGGGAAAAAAAAAAGTAATTAACACAAATACTATTCAGTTTACTGGCATTTCAAGAAGAACACATTAAGGCGCAGTACTCTGGACCACTGTAATGTTGGGCAGCACTTGGTATACATCCTGAGAGTGAATGGGGAAGGAACAGCTGACTTCTTGGTAGAAACAGGAATTGCCAATGCTACTGACATTTGCACTTCACCTAATCAAAAGCACTAATGGGTTCTGAGCCCTCCCAAACATCAACTGAAACAACCATGTTATCCCTCTCTCATACGTATTGTGAGCCTCAATTTCTCAGGAAATGCTGAATAGGAGAATCTATATCCCAGCAAGGAACTTCTCTGCATCTTCAGCTTCATGTTTTGATGATAAATGTGTTTATCTTTTTACCACTGAAGACTGGCATTCATAGTTGGGGAATAGTTTATCCTCCTTTAATGGGCAAAGTTTCAAATCTCTAGTTCCACAGGATATGCCTAGACTAGAAAGTGTCCACATTTAATGAAACAGAGATCTTTCATTCAAAACAAACATACTTTGTTGTAAGGTATACCATAGTTTCTAATTCACTGAGGAGGACTTTTTTCTTTACTGAAGCACACTAATTCTTATAGAGGATTGATGCTGCACAAGACACCTTGTTCATCTGCATCAGGTGACTAACTAGGAACAGTCTTCAGAGAGACTCTTGATTAGGGCATGAACTTTTACCCCTGTCCATGATATTTTAACATTTATGCCACAGGCTGCAGACTAAACTTTCCAATGTGAGCCAGGAGGAACAGTGCAGCCTCAAGTGCCTGGTGCTACATACAGCAGGATGCAAATATTCAGAGAGAAATTAAGTCCTTCTGGCCTAATCAATCTGGTTGATTTTTTAAGGGGAAGAAAAAACCCCAAACAACGTACAGAATTCAGTCAGGGAGAAGCATTTCACATTGGGAAAATTTAAACTTCAGAACTTGTTTTCTCTGGGAGATTCTGGAGCTTACCACCCAGGTTCCAGATGTAGCAATGCTGGAGTTTTCCGTGAACGGAATTTTGACAAGGTCTAATTTATCACTCTCCCTCTGAGAGAAGCCAAGCTTCCAAGGCACAGCAGATAATACTATTGCAATTATCTGCATGACCTTCTGCCACTGATATCTCATGTTGCTGTGTGGTGTGTGTGGGTGGGAGGAGAGTTATTTTGTGGACAAGCTCTGATTTTCATCCTTCTTTCCTTTCCAACCTCCTGCATAATCTTAGTAAGATAAATTTCACAGAAATCCAAGCCCACACTTCTTTGGAAACTTACTGAAGAACAGGTAAAGAATGAAACTACAAAGATTAAGCAGCAGTAGATTCCATTTCATTTTGGTTTTATTTGTTGAATTTCTGCAGAGGTGACTGTCATGCTCCTTCCAATATACACTTCTGATTCCTGCTCTGTGCCTAAATGTATTCCCATAATCGTAAGGGAAAAAAAGAAAACTTACTGTAATATATTAACATATGCCTCTCTTTTCTGTAGCTGGTTCTTTATTGCTGTAAATGAATTTATATGGAGGGCATGTATTAGAATTTAATTTGGGAAGGAAGAGAGAGAAAGATGCTTAAATATTTTTTTCTCTTGACAGAAAATTCATGCTTTCATTTTTACATGATACTATCATCTTCCAGGATGTGTGGCCTTCCTTACCTAACCAAAACTAAAAATCAATTCACAAGATATCTTGTTATATTTTACAAAAAGGTCTCAGAGACAAGTAGACCAGGGGAAAAAAATAGCCAAAGCAAATTTAAGCCAGATTAAAGCTGACCAAGGTTGCAGTTGAATGAGTTTTTGACATGTGGTATTAGTGTCCGTATGCAATTTACTTTTCAGAGGCAGGATCCTGTAGGAGGACTGGCTAGGTATTCATTAGGCCACCAAGCATTCTTTAGACGTGTTTTGAAGTCTAAATTTAGATGATGGGAGGGCTGTTGAGGCAATTCAGCTAAAGCTAGTGCAGACACTGATACAGGTAACTGTTTCTAGAAAAGCTGTTGGCCTACCACATATGCTTAAAATTCAGTCACAGCTAGAGCAGAGATTTGATAAAGTCCTTTTTAAGGGAAAGGAAAAAAAGGGAAAGGGAAGAAGGGAAAAACAGGAAAAAGGGGAAAATGGGAAAGGAAAAAAGAGAAAGGAAGCTCTGCTCCCTGACAAGTTAAACATCAGAAGGTTTGACACTTCTTACTGCTTTATATACTGCAGCTTTGGAGAAGGAGGTTACTTCTTGCTGCTTGTTACTCAAGAGAGCTGAAAAGCAAAGATGACAACAGATGTGGTAGATGACAGACCATGGGCTGGTGTGAGCCACTGATACCTGTTGCTCATGGGCCAGATGAGAGCTGACCTGGTGTGCAGTCAGGAACTGAACACCATGCAGGGGCTAGCACAAAAGCCTGTTGCAAGGATTAGTGACGCAAAACTCAAATGCCCAAACTTTACCTGAATATGTTATGCTTTGAGTGGTGCCATATCATGTTGAAAACAAAGACAGCTGCACAGGGTAGGCTGCCTGGCTATTACCAGCAGAGGGAAGGATTGGATGATGAGAGCTTCTCAATGTGGCTCTGTGGTCAAGAGCAAAGTGCTGTGAAGAGTCTAGCAGACTCTGATGCCCTATGTAACCACATATGTGCTGGTGATGAAATGAAAGTATCCAGCTGGGCAAACATATTTGGTGCAAAGCATGATCTGGAAAATTAGTAAGGTTTGTTTAGTAGAAGTCATCAAAATGAAAGATCTCCAATGGGGTCATATTCAGCAAGGATGCTAGAAGGTGAAAACAAAATTCAGCTACTGCAGAAGATGTTTAGTGTTTAGGGCACTCGTCTTAGATGTGGAAAAGCCCAGGTCCAGCCTGTGACTGGGTCACATACACAGATGATTTGTGCATGTGTTTTCCGCGTCTTCTGCTAATGCCCCAGCCAGAAGTCTCCTGCCTCATTCCAGGAAGGGAAGATACCTTGAGAACTTTTCATTTCATCCCAAGCAGAAGCAGGGAACATGTCTGAAACTCATGCTGTTTTGCCGGAAGGATGTGTAGAGGAAGAAAGAAACTTTCAGTCCATTCTTGTTAACCATTTTAAGGGGAGCATAATTTACAAGTCATCAGATTGAATCTAACCAAGTAGTTTTTCCTTCCCTGACCATTTACCATCTGCTCAAGCATGTAGCTTTAAAGTACATGTATTTGTACAGGCTCTGTCCATAGTTTCATCAGATAATCAAAGCCCTCTCAGCAAGGGATATAAAGAAATAGCAGCAGACGTGGAAGCAGCACAGTGCAAGAGGCCATAAACACAGTGGTGCAGCCTGCAAGCCTCTCTCCAGAAGCCCATGGTGCCTTCATTTCATGGGAACATTGCTCAAAAAGTGAGATGACACCTTGGGATGTTACCATTGTTACCTCCACTAGAGAAAGGTGACGGTGAACCTGTGAGTTTCCAGGCAGCGGGGAAATAGGTCCCCAGAGTCCGTGACAGGGACAGGAATAGAACTGATTCCCATTTTCCATGCACATAACCATGATACAGCAGAAAGCCTGGATGGTGGCTCTGTGCCAGAGGAATGAGGAAGGACTCATTCCCCTGCCCATACTGTCCTCTGTTTCCTTTCTTTTTGCAAGTCAGGAACAAGGCAGTGTTTAGTGTGGACAGTGAGAGAAAAGCAGCAATTACTTCACAAGAAATACTGGGCAAACAACTGAACAACTCCCATTGCCTCACATGCCTGTCCTCTGTGAAGGTGAGTGGCTTTTGGTCAGCTGCATATTTACTGAAACAGTCACATGAAGCTGGTCTGACCTAAAAAAACATGTAATAAAATGTCACAGACTTACATGGTTGCAGGACTTGAGTTAACTAGGACAAAAGTGCATGACCTTCCTACATTAACTGGTAAGGGTGGAACAGGAAAGCTGGTGCTCTGTCAGGAATAGCTCACATAAACATTTATTTCAAAATAAACAGGTAACTCTCCAGCCTCTGAAGCCAGTATGTTTCTTCCTTTCCTGCCAAGGATGACGGAGTAAGGGATTATTCTTAGACTTCGAACTGATAGTAAAAATAATCACAACCCTTTTGCAAACCTTAAGGAAAAGTATATCTAATGTTTTATTTAAAAAAGTCTTTGGAAAATTAATCAAAACTATTCCAAGAATACAAACTCCAGAAACACTTACTAGGTTTACCTGATGCTTGAGGAGGAGCACTGCAACCAAGAGGGAAGGAAGGTTTAAGGCACAAGGACTAGCTCCTGACCTCAACCATCCCATCACTTCCATCTAGTTCAAGTTGCCCTCAGAAAGGGAAGCATCTCAGAATCACTTTGGGGAGCTAAGTCAGGATCAAAGATACCTCGGCAAGGCTGAGCAAGGCACAGGTGGTCTAAACATAAATCCCGGCTCAGTCACTGTCTAAACCAAGAGAAGCTGAAGTGCACAATCACATTGACCAGGAGAAAGAAGACACCTCAGAACACCCATTTGCTGTGGGATGCGCTTGTGACGGGGTGCTTCTAGCTGCCTATTGTCCCATGACACAGTTTACCAGATCAGGAACTCTCCTAATAATGATATACTGTTTAGGTGCCTGCTTGCTCCTCCACACTTGCCCACGCAAACTGCCCACAGGGAAAACTCCATAACCATCTCAGTTAGAGGTTAGTTTACATTTTTTGTTAGGCTGGCACTACATGAGAAAAAATCTCTTTTCCTGGAGATTACTTGGTAGATTACTTGAGCAGTAGGTTCAACTGAAGTTCAGATTAGCATCTAGACTAAATTAATAAGCCTCTATGGTTGGCTCGTTATTAATTCTTAAATTGGGAGACCACATGAGTTTCTACATCTGTGTTTGAATAAGTAACCTGTAAACATGCACATGCAGGGGTTTGTCAGCAAGAGTCTATCGAGACTCTGTCTTGCCCCTGGTTAACTGGGAAAACCACTTATTTTTTGATTTTCCTTTAGGCCAGTTCTCTGTACGTTGTTCCAGAGAATGTCATTCACAGACAGTTTTTATCATGTTTACTCTGATCCTAGAGATATTCAGTTGGAAATAAGTACAAGGAATTTTGGGAGCATAATTACTAGAATTCCTTGTACCTGCCAATCTGTCTGCATTGTGAACTTGCAGTAAGTGTATTGAAGAAAACCTCAGGAAAGGCACCAAGAATTTAAGCATTTCCTAACTTACTAATCTGTCTAAAAGCACTGCTCCAAAGAGGAGGTCAAGTATAATTTCGATTGTTTTACAGCCACTGTGGTTAAATACCTTCAATTAAATCTCTATGACTACACAGCATCAGAATATTACCTTATGCCTTCAGGGCCTTTAGTCAAAAGACCTTGGCATTTTTATAAAGCTTCTTTTAAAGATAAAGAAGTTGGTCTTCAAGCAGCCCCATAAGATGGGGCTAGACTCGAGAATACCTAGTCTGGAGAACACAAGCAAAGCATTCAACCCCTCTTCCTTCAGTGGTGATGTCAGTAAAAGTCCAAGTAAGCCCTGAAGAAACCTCATGCTTTTCTCACAGCTCCATTGTAGCAGCCTCCAGAGCCTGGTGCTTTATGTCCTGGTTCCTCTATGGGCTGCAGAAAAATTTATCACTGGGAATTTTGATGCATACACAATGGGTTTAGGCACTGTCAGGAACAGTGCTATAGAGTAGAAGAAAAGCTACGCAAAAAATGTGCTCCCTTCTGATAAATACGTTATGGCTGTATGACAGCAAACGTGTCCTACAAACCAGAATATGCCAATTGCTTTAGTGAGACACATTATTGTTAAAAATAGTCTCCAAACGCAACATGAGATGTGCCCCATACCCGATTACCACAAACCCTTGTGTGAGGCTTGTGTGAGACACCTCATTTACAGATAATGCAACTAACAGATGAAGGAATTGCTTGTGAGATGAGTCAGGCTCCAGCTGTGGCCTCGCCTCCAGGCTCCTCTGGATGTGCTCCCACTTAGCTTGGATAACTGGTCTTCTCTTTGAGGCAGGGGCAGTTTTCAGAGCTAGTTTTGATCTTTGCTATTCTCATCACCCGCTTTCCTCCATCTCCTCTCTTCACCTGAGGATGTATTAGGACTACTTATTCAGGCCCCACAAACAACCAGAAGGACCACTGAACAGCCTGTGGTCTCAGAGAAACCACAAAATAATTCTGCTGTGACAGCTGATGCTGCAGCTCCCATACATCTGCTGTGGTAATGTGGTGTGTCAGCCCGCTGCTTTTGTGCAAGCAGTGATGGGATTAGCTAGAGATTACAAACACGGTACAAACAAACCAACTTCTTGCTCTGTGCCTTCATTTTAAACTCTTCCAGTCTGGAGGATTTCTGCCAATTTCCCCATCCACCCCTCGAAGGCAGCAGAGAGCACAACAGATGGGGATATATCAGCCTAACACTATATGCTCAGTGTAACATAAGCCCTCAGTTCAGAAAGATGAGTATCTTCAAGCATGACTTCATTCTGAAATTAATAGATTACAACTTTGAAAAAACCCCACAATAATAAAAAATAAGTGCAGTTAAATTTCTAAGCATACTTTTCTGGATTTGACCTTTCCTCTCTTGTCTCAAACTTCCATTAAACTAAGGTGAATTTAAAGCTTAGTGCGAAGCATAGGACATGCATGTCTCAATCTCTCTACAAATACTCCTTTGGTATTTATGAGAGGATGGTCCAAGACTGTTTCAGCCATGTGTTGGTGGCTTTCCCAAGGCCCTGGGTATAAGCCTGGCAGCCCTACTATGTGCTCATCAGGGTCACAGAAGTCCACCAAATACAGACTGTCAGACCACTTGTACAGTGTATCTGAGTTGGACTATGGCTCACCGCTCACCTGGATGCTTGGGGAAAGGGGAGTGGCTGCAGCATCACCCCCACCCCAAATGCCAGGTATGTTATTTCACCCAGTACTTCAGTATCTACCACTCCCTGTCTCCAACACCCTCTGAACGAGCAGGATGGCACGTTGTGAGCAGACCTGTTTGTTAAGCACACAGGAATTTCTAGGATTTGCTCTCAGACAGGCCAGGAGGTTTCCTCCAGGAAAGTCAGACGTGCCGTTCTGGTGAGACTCTGCAGTTTTCAGCATTTTGTGGTTCACTGTAAGTGGCATTTAAGGCTGCTAATCCTTTTAAACTCCTGCACTGGTTCTTTTCATTGGGTTACTATACCCAGCAGTTACATATGAGGGGCAAAGGAAAGCTTACGCTTTTCTCTCTCCTCTGGCTCAGATCCTCAATACCTTGGGAAAATAGAAACAACCCACTTTAGTTAGGCTGTCACGTTCTTTTTTGTGGACTTTGACGTTCAATGGCTGCTGTATTTACATAAAAACTAACATAAGAATAGCCAAATATCCATCCAGTCAGTATCTTAAACAGCAATTTCAAATATCTAACTAGGAACAAGACGAGCAGATGTATTTTCTGTGCATAGTCTCTCAAACTCAGCTTGGGTCTCTGGGATTTCAGGAACCCAAAGTAAATTTCTTTGTATTTGGGTTCCCCCCATCATCCCTTCCCCCTATGTTTCTCCAATTGTTTTTTAGACTTATGTACTAGATGCTAAAGGTTTGCAACATGTGGCAGTGTTATGTGCTTCTCTGAGGCACCACATGAAGCAGACCCTCCTCTTGCTTCTGCTGAGCCTCCTGAAACATTGGTGGAGACTACTTAGGGACATTTTTGTCAGCCATGCTTTCACCCCTCTCCGAACACCACTATACTATGGGCTACTGCAGGCTTTCACTGGTTAGTAAGCTGCCAGGGAGTTGTTGTCACAGGGTATTCACCTAGAATAATCTCAGGCATGGGTGTAGTTAAAACTTAGAGAGGAGTGAGGGAGAGAAAGGATGGATTTACCCAGCAGCCTGGAGCTTCATGTGTATTTTGAAAGAGCTGTTATCACTGGAGATAAGAGGGTGAACAGGTGAGCACTCCACCATCTTTTGTTTTTATTATGATGAGTTGAGGCTTCTGAGAACATCAGAGCTGACAGCCTTCCCAATACTACCTGTTCCATAGCAAGTCTGCAGCACAAGTGCAAAGAGTTGGATGCAGAGAGCACCCTTATTGCTGGGAGGAATGCAGTCATATAAGGGCTTCTTGCTCCACAGACCTCAGCAGCAGGGTGATGCATCACCATGGATGGCTGTGCTGCTTGCAGCTCTGGAGCAGCAGTGCATGATGCAGACAGACCTTCCCTTCCCTGCCCAGGCTGCTGTACACTCCTCCCCACACCAGAAATGAGTTTTCTATTCCAGTGCGTTCCCAGGAGCTGCAGCAGCACCACTACTCTTTATTTCCTATGGGTTTCCTCAAAACATCTTCCAGCTTTCTTATTCCTATTACCCAGCATTGCCCTTTGCAATCACACATCTGACATACACATCTGACATACACATCAGTGCCAGCTGCCTGTCAAACACCAGAGATTAACACAGCAGAGGCTTTATTCTTCCATGGCTACTGTGGAAATGACTGTACAACATGTAGAGACATGGCTTCTGCATATGAATTGCGAGAGTAAGTGTGGTTATCGAAGCTACCAGTCCTTGCATGAGCTGGAGTGTGCTTGAAGCCTATTTAGTTAGCATTTTTACCAAACTGGCAGTGAAGAAAACAGTGCAAAAGAAATACTGCCATGACAAGCAGGAATCTTGCATGCTTTGTCCTATGTGCTAGGTCCAGCTGGACTTTCTGGTCAAGTATCTTGTGGGCTGAGTCACCCTATCAACAGTTTGGTACCCCTGGGTGCCTGAGGCTGAAAATGTGTTTCCCTGGCTGAAAGCAACAACATATATCCACGTATGTCTGTGGGAGCTGAGGCCAGAGCTTTGCTTGCATGAGGAAGATGCATGTTCTTCCAGCACTGCTGCCCTAAAGCATGATGTCTACAGAAGGCAGAATCAAGCAGAATGCTTTTATAGAGGCTCGTCAAATGATTTATGTGAGAGCCACCAGCAGAGCATACGAGGGCCTTGGATTCACTTCTTGAATCATCTACCTGGACTTGTGCAAAGCGTTTGATACTGTCCCACACGACATCCTTGCCTCTAAATTGGAGAGACATCAATTTGATAGGTGGACCACTTGGTGGATAAAGAACTGGCTGGATGG